>OZ018408.1:25573107-25665607 GCA_963969595.1 Neckera pumila
GATGAATTCAAAACTTTGTCATCATTACCTAATCCATCTCCACGATCTCATAAATTTGGGTGGGAAGAACATTCTCAACTCACTAATTGGGCCAAAAACTGCATATCAAACTCAAAAGTTTGTCATCATTAAAAAATCCATCTCCACGACCTTCTAAATCTCAAGATGAAACTATCACGTAAGATGGAGCACACACCATGTGGTGGTTCTAATGAGGATATGGCCACCCTCATGTTCATTCCATTACTATTAAAATTAGTAAAAAAACTCAAAGCCTCTTTGCTGGTTCAAACACCTCCTAAATAGGAGGACTAGAACACAACAAAATCTCATGAAAATAGGTACAGTCATTGTAGTTTCACATTTTTACTCGCAGAAAATAAAGAAAAGCAATTTTCAAAAAAAAATTAAAACTGTTCATTTGGGAAGAACTGATGGTGAACTGGTGATGAGATTTCACCAAAAGAATGATCTTAGACTCATTCTGCAAGGATGTTAGAGGCAGTCCCTCAAGAATCTTACGTCCTTCCATGTGCGGATGTGCCCCTCCAAGGGTCTCTGGAATCCAACTCCTAACCCATAACCAGATCCAAAAACGGCGAAAAAGATTCCATGATCAACGCAAGTCATGAGCATAATCTCAGTCACCAGGTTTTAGGACAATGCCCGTTGCACAATTAAGGGATCCCGCTGCAAGAGAAAAGACTGACTCAAACTGAAAAATGATAAAAGTACATGATCGGCATTCCTAAACACGCCAATTCTCCTGCATCACGTAAATAGCCTCGACCACCTACGGTGCCATGAATCACTAAAACATTGTCGTCGAAGTCCACTGAGCTGCAAATGGACAGTATGATCCAGATTCCTCGAGTCGAAGCATCGAGGAGTCACTACGATGAGTACTCCAACACTCGTCAGCCGAGGACCAAAATAAAACAGCTGCTGCTATCAAACTAACCTGTTCTTCACATCAAGTCCTCTCACCCATATTCAGGACACCCAAATCTAGACAGAAGGGACTACCACTATAAGATTCTGGATAAATAAGAGATTCTTTGAACCTCACTCAGACTACCCTACCGAGTGCTGACGCGCACGCCCAATACAAGCAGCCGCTGGATGTAGAACATTTGAAAGATCCACGCGTCAAGACCCTTCCAGAGGACAATCCTCCTACCAATCAATTCCAGCACCACTGGCCCTTCGAAGAATATGCTACACGAGAAATACGGGAACCACACCGGCCGCAAAATCCCTCCAAGTCAACAGATTAACAATCAGCTGCATTCCTATCACGAAGAAATGGGTTCGTATGGAAACGACAGCCAAGGATGTTTCAGGGCCTCGCTCGCACTCGGACGCAGGAGCGGGTTGACGTGCAGAAGGTACCCCACGAACTCCACGAAACCCTGGTCACCCATCGGCAGTCGATGGACCAGAGAGGTCTTCTTGGGCAACAGGTACTCCAGTTGGTCAGAATCCTGTCCAAAACATGGCACTAGTAAGTCACCGCGTTGCCCGAACAGCACTCACAAGTTCTCGTGCTCACAAAAAAAAAAAAAAAATGCCCGCTTCAAACTCAAGTCAATGTCATCCTTTCAACCAACAGTCCGCAAAATAGACAACCCCAACTCCAACTAAAACAAATGCACTATATCACTTCCAAAACGTTCCCACCCGTCTCCACTGCAACACAGATGAACACTCTCGACTGGAGACACAGCCCGAAAGGACCAGTATGTGATGTAAAACTAAAATTGCTCCGGCATTAAAACATATTCAAACTCGCACCGGGAAACTTTCATTGCGGTGCGTACCTGGTTCCGTTCATAAAGCCTGTGATTCTTGGTGAAGAACTTGTGCGTATCCCGGCCTTTGCTTAAAAGCTCTGCGTCGATCGGGCCCAGAATTCCCACCACACGGGCCAACAAGGTCGCCAGCGAATCGTTCTGAAAAAGAACCTGCGCACAAACATACCACGACACTCAGCAATTTTGAAACTCCCTGCATACCACGGCCTCCTGAAGACGGCCAAACAAACGACGCTCACTACCACTGCCACCGGATTCCCTCACGTTTCATGCACATCCACTCCGTCCAACAGAAATCCAAGACGGTCTACCGAACACAAGTCCACTCGACGCTTCACATCAAGCAGCCAAAGCGAGACAACCTGAAGTAAAACCCTCAATTCCAGGAAACCCAGCAACGCCGCTGATACATATATACCCTTTCTTCATAAAACTGCTAAATACTTCACGAGGTCGACTGCCAAGCCTCACCAATGCCGAAGGCAAGAAACATGTTGCATCCCTCTCCTACATTCGCCCATTTGTCAACACAACTCGCAAACAAAGACAAAAATGCACTCACGTTTCCAGAGCACAGCTCTGCAAGAATGCAACCCAGCGACCACATGTCGATCTTCTGGTCGTAAGGAAGACCAAGAATAACTTCAGGAGCTCGATACGAACGAGATTGCACATACGAGCACAGATGGTCGGTCTGGAAACAGCTGCTACCCAAGTCGATCACCTTGATTTCGCAACGGCTGTAGCTTTTCACCAGAATATTCTCAGGTTTCAGATCACAGTGAATCAGTCCCAAGCCATGAATGAACTCCAGAGCCTCCAGACATTGCCGTGCTATCGACTGAGCAAAACAAAAACACACACGGGTAAGCGAAACCCAGAAACCTAATTTCGAGAAAACGTCCAGCTCACGGTACGTGACATTGGATTCTCGCAACAAAGAACTTCCAAACCAAACCAAACTTCCCTACATGCACGATGGCAACTATTGCATTTCTCAAGAAGATAACCAATCAGCGTCACGACCGTACCCGATAGCGTGAACAGCTACACGACATCAAGAACTCAAACTGCCACAAAATTAAAACTATCGATGAAAGGTGCCACGATACTGTTCCCACTCCTGGAGAAAACCATCACAATTGGGTGGCTCTCAGAAAAGCGTGTCGACCAGCATTGGGATCAAGGATCGAGAAAACACCTGAAGCCGGGGCATCGTGAAGTACACCTCGCCGCCGGATTCCCTGTTGTATTTATGGAACTCGTACAGGTTCGCTCGAAGTAACTCACACACGATGAACAAGTGCTCCTGCAATTCTCAACACCATCCCGCTTATCGATCAATAAGGCATACAACCATCCCCTCAGCAAAGAACCCGTAACCACCACATTCGCCATGCAACGTATTCAACGCACCAAACCTGGCTTCCACAAACGCATGCAAAACAAACCACAGGCTAGGATCAACTACCCCGGACCACCAAACACATACGTCCAGTCTCGGGCAATCCTGGGCGTACCTCATCCTCACCCCTCGCTCAACAAAAAGTCATCGTCCTTACCCGGTGGTAAAAGTAGTCGAACAGACGCAACAGATGGTGCTTGTCACCCGGGTCGTGCTTGTTGATGTACTTCAGAAGCTTGATTTCGTCCAGACTCTGATCGAAGAAGTCCTTATTGTTCTTGATGATCTTCATGCACACGTCCATTCCTGTATGCAGATCGTGAGCTTGAATGGCTTTGCTGAACGCAGCAGAACCGAGATACTCAGTCACATGATACCGACCAGCAACGACTGCGTTGATGACGACGGGGAAGTCCTTGTCCTCCTCAAAACCAGTCCTGCGAATCACACCACTCCGGAGAATCAGCCCGACGGTGCCAGTCCACGACAACATTCCGACACACCAGCCATTGAAATGAAACCAAACCAAACCAAGCGCCGGAACTCTCAGGCACAGCTACACTTCCCCATGGTTGGAACACCGGAACGCCCAGGACAGAAACCGAGGCCACCTCCCGCCCTGCACTCTCAAGACCTAAAAACAACCATCCACCTTCGGACCGCACC
The DNA here is from genome assembly GCA_963969595.1 of Neckera pumila. Classification (NCBI taxonomy): domain Eukaryota; kingdom Viridiplantae; phylum Streptophyta; class Bryopsida; order Hypnales; family Neckeraceae; genus Neckera; species Neckera pumila. The sequence continues at coordinate 25,576,993 of OZ018408.1, forward strand.
TGTTCCTTCGATGGATGATCTTCAAATCGAACGTCTCAAACTCGTCTTCCTCGGCTCGTATTCTTCGGATTTGCTCTTGCACGGCGGCAGCCTCTTCGTCCTCCGCTGCCACGGCCTCCGCTTCTCGGATCTGCTGGTCCACCTCCACCATATCTTCTTCCTCGGCTTCTGGCTCTACTTCGTCATCACTTTCTCCGGCCAAGTTATCCTGCAACAGCACACGCACAGGAACACAGAAATCAACGCATAGCACACCACTCATGCAACGCGCACCACCTGCGGCATCCTACGAATAAAAGTGCTGAGCATGGAAGCTAACTCTGCATACACCCGTCACCCCTGACCAAAGCCTTAACGTCCAAAAGCTTTGCACAATGCTGTGCCCTGATGCCCGTCACCAACTAATCGCCCTCACCCCACACAATAACATCACGCCTCACTCTCCCATGCTTCACTGTAACAACCTCCATGGAAAGCCTCCGTTCACTCCCACAGAAAGCTAACGGTCCAAGACCAAAACACAGTTTCCAGGCACCTACACTGCTCCACGCAATCTACGACGACAATCCTCGACACCACCAGCTCATCGCACACAGCAGTTGCTGGCGAATACGCGAAAGAACAAGGCAAGAAATCCATTAGCTCACCTTCGCAACGGCGCTGCCATACCCATCCGTCGAGTTCGCCGATCCGATGGAACGCACCGACTGATCTCCATGAGCGTCGTTCCGAGGACTGATCACCGGCGAAGATTCGTTGCTCTTGCGCCTCCAAGAAGCCAAAGGATCGTCCGAACCCACCACGCCATTACCATACTCCTCCGCGTCTTCCCCGCCCACCTGACCAGTGATATCGCGCACAGACCACATGGACTTCGCCGAGTCGACCCTCGAAACGGCTCCGATCTCGCCTGCACTCGTCGAGGGCGAAGGAAACGAAAAACCACCGAAACCAGTCGCACCACCTAACTCCGCCTCCTTGAGCCCATGACCCTCGCTATCACCCATGCTGCTGGTCTTCGTCACCATCGACGTCTCCTTATCTCGGATAGCAAACTGGACCGAGTCCAAGCTTGACGTTTCACGTTCTACGCCTCGACGCTTGTGACTGGCCCATGGATTGTTGTAGTATTTCAAAATCAGGTCCTCCTCTTCCTCCTCCTCCTCCTCCTGCTTCCGACCGCTCTCGCCGTCACGCACTTTGCCACCATCGCCGTGACCCACCTGAAATGAGGAGCTCGTCTGGACCAGGCTGCGCACACCAATCTCACCTATATCTAAATCTCCTTCGCTGCTTTCCCCCTGCACACTCTCACGACGTTCGCTACCCGGTTCTGGAACAACACTGCTCACGCCCACACCACCAAATCGAACCATCCCCGATCTCTCATCCTCCACGTCAAAGATACTCTCATCTGCAACGCCTCTTCGGTGATCGGGTTTCTTACTGCCGCCGCCTTCTGAATGGGTGCCCTTCGCGCCGTCGAAACCTTGCCACCTCGCGTCTCCACCCATCAGAGGAAGCCCATCCACATTCAAGAGCTGTCTGCTGAACTGTCCTTGGTCAAGGAGGCGAGTCGCGTTGGCAACCTGGTGTGCACACAACAATGGTCATCACACCAGCTCGCAAAGCCCTCGTCCTCAGTAGTCAGAAACCCCACTCGTCCTCCGAAAATACAAACGGGATCACCCTCTTTCTCACACCCACACTTCCCCTCTACGTCATTCATACCCAACCGTTGCATGCTCAAGCCAAGCAGATGAACTAACAGAACCAGACCATACCCCTAAACCGCGCATTAGCATTATCCAATCACTCACTTCCTCCACGTCTGAACTCATTTCAGACGCTGAGATCAGATGTGCGAGAGCCTAATCCGTTGTCTCGCACCACCAACATTCACTAGAGTCCACGAGAACCCATACAAGCAGCAGCGATGAAAGGACAGTTCGGCTAAGCAGGAAAAAAGTCCTCCCAGTCCTGACATCCAACGATTGATTCCATATGCACTGATTCGCGAGGACGAAAATAATGACAAGATTTGTGACCACCCGAAAAACACTACACGCTCCAGAACGGCATATTCTATGACAGGTCGGCCTTCTGCACAAACAACAGCAAAACCGTCCAGGACTACACATTCGCACTCTACAGCTGCTTCACCTGCAGAGAGTGAATGCGGCTATACCTGGCCATCAGTACCAAAATTTCCTCCACCATCCATGCGCCCATAGACAGGTACCGCACTGGCATGAAATTTGTCAACTTCTACCGGAGCCTCTTTCCCCTCTTCCCTCCCTGCCTTCAGCCGGTAGTACTCCTCCCCAGAAAAGTAGGACTGCTGCTCAACAGAGAGACACGAAGGTCACAATCACATCCACTTAAGACCTTGTGCCCCAAAAGGACACAAGAATGTTGAGTGAGCACTCGCGAATTTCATTTCAACTTACAGCCTGCTAAGAAAAATCCCGCGCGGGAACATACCAAATAGCACACCAGATGATAAGGAACGCGACAGAACTTTGGAAAAGTGCACCCACTAGGTCTATGGTCAATTCATCCAGAGTCGACACTTCACACTAAAGGAATCCCCACAAGTCCAAAGACACAAAACCACTTTCGCCAACAATCACTAAACGACAACCAAACACTCCGAAGTGTCAATGGGGCTTTGCAGAAAACACCATGTTTCACGTCCATGGAAGCAGTCCCAGATCGAGGGCCTCTGAGCACTTTTCCGATGCTCAGAAGGAATGAAAACAACCGGAAATGAAACGAAAGACGACAGGGGATGAACTTGCCTCTTCTTCCGCAAGTGAACAATCCTCGTTCTCGTACTTCTCAACATCTTTCTCGCGACGCGAACCGCGCGGATTCTCGACGTTGGGACGCGAGCGTTCGTCGTCGCTGGGATAATCGATTTCATGGGCCAGGAACCAATCCTCGTCTTCGATCGCTTGCCTATGGTACCCGACATCATCCTCGTCCTCGTAAGTATCCGAGTCCCAATACTCGTCGGCATACTCCACGGCGGATTCGCTCTGTCCATCTCCTGCTGTTGCAAAGCCAGACAGGAGCTCAGACTGATCCTCTACAATGCCATGGCTCACTGAAGGCCGTGCAGACGCAGGCACGCGCCGAGACCCTACAATTAGGTGCAACAGTCGTGGAAAACCATGAATTAAAAATCAGAGCAAATCGTAAAAGACGTTACGAAATCCCCTGAGCACGGAACGCTCGTGGAAACACGGCGCGCTCAGAATAATTCCATTCCACCAGGCACAACACAGCACACCGCAAGGCTGAAAATGAAGATCACACAACAGAACGGCTGGATCACAGGTTCAATCACCAACACGTGAATCCGCAGATACTACCCACATACCTGATGACGTGATATCCTGCCCAACGGGAACGTCCAGGTAAGACCCCAGTCCGAAAGGAATGGCGTGCTCAGTCCCCGATACATTCACCGGTGACGAAAATTCGCCGCTCTTGCTCGCTCCGCCACCATACTCATCCTGTAACGCTTCGGGACCTTTGGCATCGATGGAACGCAGACGAACGTGCGCAAGCTTAGGAAGGCCCTCTTGGACTGATCGCGGAGCCACGCAAGTCAACTTCCTTTCGACCACGGCTGCACCAGACTCTTCGACTGTCGGCTGCTCCACTGCCAGAATCTTTCTCGCTTCATCCACCGAACCATCAGCCGGTTGAGAATGACCGTCTGGTTTCAAGGTCAATTGGGCTCCAACCTCCTGCTTTGTACCTGTCTGAGATCGATCGCCACGTGAGTGCAAAGGGATTGGAGACACCATCTCTTTCACTCCCTCCTCGGAACTCCCCTTGGAATCTGCTGCGAGAGACACGCTTGTCTTGATGGGTGCGATGGTCTTCATAGGAACCCCTGCCCACTCCGGTCTAGTTTCCGGCACCGCCAAGCTCACGTTCGAAGCGCCATTGTCTTCTGCTTTGCTGTCCACCACGAGGACGGCATTACCACTGCCCTTATCCCTGGGCGTCGACTGCACTTCCACTGAGGAGTCGCCAGTAATAGTCGCACCAGCTTGAATACCTGACACCCGACCGCTGGTGTCATCCTGCAGATAACACCCGTGTCAATCCAGGGGGGAACTCATTTCATGGACTACAGTCCCTCACACAATGCAGCACGCCATGCCAAGCGACCTCCAAATCCAAGCGACTCCGCTAGCGAGACTAACACCCAATTTCTACCTGCACAGCAAGTCCTACAAGTCACCACCACAAATAAGCTGCGCGAGAGTGCACGCGTTCAGAAACACATCATGTTTACCCCTTTCTCCGCTTCGCTTTCCACTTTCTTTGTCACCGTCACGCCACCTCGGAAACTTCTCTCTCGTTGTAACGCGGGCCTGTCGGCAGTCCTGGGCTCCCACCTCTGTGGACAGATACCATCTTTGTCAGCATCTGATTGCTGCAAAAGCACAAGGCTGAAAATAATGCAAGGACGCACACCATAGAAGATCGACAAAAACAAAGGACCACGCCATTTCAGACGTCATGCTATATACACAACGGAAGGGGACTTCGGAAAGAAAGGAAGACCACCATCATGACACCTCAACTCAGCCATCGACAGACGCTCTCGCTGTAAAACAAACATCCTTTTCCTCCCATTCTTTCTGACCCGATACCCGTCCTACCTATTCATCCCTGCACCAGACAATCTACTGAAACTCAAACCTCAAGAAAAAATCTTCTCCCAGAGCACCCCACCTGCTTCAGAGCATCTACTTTTCCCCGAGTCGCTTCGAATAGAGCTGGTGTGGAATCTATTTCTTGACCTGGAGACACACCCTTCTCCGGATGGCCTGATGAATGCAAGCTCCCTCCGTTGTTTCCAGCCGAAGCTTTTTCTGAGACTACGTCGGCTGTTTCCGCCTTCCTTCGATCGGGAATCACCTTCTCGATAGAGGAAGAGGCGGCCACCTCGGCCTCAGTCTGAAGAACACTCAAGCCTCCTATTCTTCCCTGTGGGGAAAATGACAAGATGGTTGGAAAACTGAAAACTTTGACAGACGCTCCTAATCTGTTCTCGTCAGAGGAGCACTGCCAAGCATCCCAAGGCACCCGAAAGCGGATACTTGGGCACTTGCAAGCGCTCGTCTTCACCGATCTCTTCCACCCTGGAGCCTACTAGACGCTTCGTCCCCAAATTAGGCTTGCCTCTGGTAGAATACCAACGCTCTCACATCCAGAATCTCTCATGCTACTACAAAAGCACGGACTCTCCAGCCTTCAAAGACCTCCTCCTCATGGACGGTGCACGGAGGCGACAATCTGTCAAGCCTCCAGAGGGGCATACATTCAAGACAACCGGACACGAAAGACTGAAAAAGCATGCTCTTACCGGTGACCGTCTTCTCTCCACCGTCGTCTTCTTGACAACAGGAGAACCGGCGACTGGTAAGGGCGACTTCACAACACCGAGCACGGACTTCGGCTTGGACGGCTGTTCCAATTGCTCCGCCTCGAATTCCATGAACAACGGTTCAGGATCCTCCACCTTCGTCGATGGCCGAAGCAACTCTGCCTGCCGACGGGGGTCCTCTTTCACTTCCACCCCAGCCGGTGCAGATGGTTTCGCCTCCATCACCCGTTTGTCGTGAGCTCGCTTATCAGGCACCGTCTCTAGCTCTCGATGCTTCTGTGCCGATTCTTCTTGAATCGACTTGAGGTGTATGGCCACATCCAGGTCGAGGTCGTCGTTCACAGAGACAGGGATCGGTCCGTTGGACTGCTGTCGGAGGCTCGCCTCCTCCCTCAAAACTGCCGCGGCCCTGGAGAAGTGATGCCGACCCAAGTACTCCAAGATGATACCGATGGTGTCCGCCATTGCCACTCCAATGGAACGAGCAACCAAAGTGGCAGGCTCAGAGCCCACACCCCGTCCAATACTCCGGAAGCCTCAACTTGTCATCCGAGAATCCTCGAATGTCCACAATCCTCTGTTCCCTAACTAAAATTCCACGCGCTACCCTGCTACTTACTAGATGAAAAATAGCTCACACCATTATGATCGACAGCCTTCCCTGCAGTGCTGGCTTGTTCTACACCCTGTAATTCAAGCTCCTGAAAACCGATACCACGTATTAGGTTACACATCAGCAATCAAACGAAATTCACGAATACATAAATGAACAAACTCACACGATACTAACGCAGCAAGCAATGCGCAGTCACAGAGGAAACGCATAGCATGTGAATATCTCAAAAATCAGGGAACCCTTTCCAGGGAATCTGATGTTTACGAAATGCACCGTACCAAGAAGCCAAACAGGGTGAGAAAAACTAACACTGATCATCCCCGGACTCGATTCAGCGCACGCCTCCCGTTGCAATATGCAGAACCCACGATGGTTTCATAACCATTCCACGCTCCACTGAAACCGCCATTTCAAAAAAGTCGCATCACTGCCATTTCCCACCTATGGAAGTCGATCACTTGCAAACATTCAAATCACAAGAAAAGGAAAAAGGCTCGGCCACACCCATAACTCCAGATAGGAATGCCCGCAGTTCCAACGCCATTTGAAGAGCCAAGTGGGTCACTGCCGATACTCAAACCCTAATAAGCAATGATTCCAGCATCGCGAGAACGCAAGAAACTGCAAAAACAGTTGCCGCTCCTCGGATCGACCTCGGATCGGCCATTCTTCCACTAATTTCTTTTTCCTTCAGATCAGATCAAAAATTGGAAATGCGAAACGGAACGAACTCGGGGGTCGTCGTCGTCGTCGTCGTCATCGGTGCCCTAGAAACGAACAGCCAGGGAGGGAGACGGTCTGTTACGTTGAGGCGGTGTATTACGACTGACAACAGACTGCGGAGTATTATTTTTGGGCCACGCAGCGATCTATGATGATTCCAGAAGAAATGAGCGCGTGGCAGGAAAGCTGCAAAGAAGCTACGCATCCAGCGACAATTTAAGGGAAAGCCCGCGACGCACAACTTCCTATTCTGGATTGTATTGCGCCGCATTCAGTGACGGAGAGCATGCCTGCTGCCTTGGACAGTGGAATCCATTCCTCTGCAACAGGCGGATGCATCAGGGCGCATTACGAATGTGCCCTCTGAATTCGGTATTACCGTAAACCCTTTCAAGATTGCAAGGGTACTTTTGAAATTCTATAATAAATAATAGTTGAAAGTCTTCCAACACAATTAAATCATTGATTCAATTAGAGCCCTTTCCATTCATCTACTGTTATGTTAAATACTGTCTCAATTCCCTGTCAGGACTCCTGTCACAAAATCTGTCACACTTTCATCCTAGAGAAATATCATTCAATTATTTCATCCAATGTTCATGATGAAAATCTAGAGTGCATCAAGAGTCTTCTGATTGAACACGAGTGTTTAAAATGCTATGATTGAACTCCAACGCAATCAACTTCAATTGCCTGCGAAGTGACTGCAAAGCCATTGTTGTAGAGTGTATATTATCTTGCATAATATATGCCGTTGTAACTCAATCAACTTCAATTGCCTGCGAAGCGACTGCAAAGCCATTGTTGTAAAGTGTATATTATCTTACATAATATATGCCGTTGTTGTTCACAGCATTCATCATCCACCCATTGGATGGTGGAGCACTTAGGGATTATTTTCTAAATGCTTGACCTAAAGATAGCAAAGTCGTGATAAAGAATTGTAACTTTTTCAAAGTCTTTGTAACATTGATAGAAAGAAAAGAATTCCAACTAATTTTAGGTGTTTGGTGTACACAAGAGTCATTAAATTGATACAAATAGAGAGCTTTCTTGTTGGTTTTATTGATATATTATACAATTTTTCTTAAAAGATTCTTCATTGATTATTAATTGGATGAAATGCAATGTTTAAAACATTCATCATCCACCCAATATATGGTTGAGCCTTCAAGGGTTAAGAAAACTATAGTCTCTTTTTGGTTTATTCAAGACTACAAATTTTTTTTTTAATTTTTTAAAATAGTATAACTTGCAATTTTGACTAGAGCAATGAAACTAATTTACATTTATTATGACGTTTTACTTTGAAAATTTTGGAGGGATTCTTGGAATGCATTGCATCCATAATAATTAAAGAATTTTTCACAAAAATTTCCAATATATTTTTCAAAAATCATCACTTTGTCAAAATCTCTAATAAAATAATTGTGACCTAAAGCCAAGTTCACATAAAATAGTACAAATATTACTTCTTAAAATATAACACCTATAGTTGCACTAATAAGCAACACTAAAACTTAGATATTGATGACACAAGATGTATCCAATCAAAATATAGCTTAGGAGAGCCTAGGAGAATCTAATGTTAATTTTTGGTGCACATACAAACAATATTTTGATATTTTGAAATCCATAGCTCATTCACAAAGGGTCCAAATATTGCATGTTAACCCCTAAGCGCTCAAGCGACCATTTTTTGGTCGTTGTCCAACTTCGGGCATAATTTTTGGGCAAAAAAAAACTTTTTTTCATTTTTTTATTTTTTTTTGCAAAAGATTGGGTTGTCTATAAATATTTATACTCAAAACTCAAATTGCTACAGTCAAACAAAAACTATAAGAGAAATAACACAAAGTGTCTAGAGTTGCCTAGTGTTGAAAAATTTACTATTTGGGCAAAGTATTGATGTTCTCATTACTAGATCTCATGCATTTTTTCACAAATCAATGAAAACCACAATTTTGACCAATCAAAAAAAAATTCAAATGCTAAAAACAGAAATTGTATTTTTGGTGAAATTTTGAAGTTATATCTTCAAAATTCATTTCTTAAAAAATCTAAAAATAATTTTATAATTTTGACCATATGTATGCTTTTTACATTTTGTGCTTCACATTTACTTCTTTGATGCAAACTTCACAAAAGTTTTAGAACTTATATTTTATAACACATTTGTATTTTGTCCAAACCCCTTGGGCTTTTAGAGGTTAAAGTGTTTTTGAAATCTTTTCCTATTTGCAAATGATATCCAATAAAAACGAATTATTTTAATTATAATTATCTTCAATTGTCAATTATAGAAGCATTTACTTGAAAGTGATCTCACCTAATTCTCACCTCTTTCTAAAATTGACCCAAGCTATAAAATTCTTGCCTAAAATGTATTGGGTCTATTGATAAGCCTAGGACTGTTTTGGAATAAACCTATTTTCGATAATTTGAAAATTCATAATTTATTTATACAATGTCTCCAAAAATCATAAGAAAGGAGTCTAAATTTTTTCTCACTTCCAGTAAGATTCAACAAAAAAATTAGGCAATTGTGTGCAATCAATTGTAAGGATTTATAAATAGGAAAAATTCTCAATAGCTTATTCAAACACACTTTGCTAAATTTACCTTAAGAGCATCTATATCCATGCTTAAGAATTTTTGGCATGCTAAAGTTTCTAGGAAAATAAAAGTTTTGTTGGTACTTTCTAGGGAAACAAGAATTTTGTAGTTCATTGTCTTTTGTTGGATGAAGTCTAGTATTTGGTGGCGGATGGGAATATAATTAATCAATTCTTTCATATTAAGACCACAATTAAGACTTGAATTCTCTTGGAGTTAAAGACAATTGTATGTTTTTAATGAAAACTATTACCCATGGAAATATAAAAATTAATTTTGTACAAACAAAAATAAACACAGCACATAATAAAATAGAATAAAATATAATTAATGTAAGTAGAAGTGAAAGAAATAAATACAAAAAAAAGGGTCATACCTCTCAAAAATTATGGTCAAGAACCCTCACACAATTACAAAATAATGATGATCGTTCTTGAATAGTCATCCTCTTGTGAGATTGTTCTTTGCAAATGGCTCCTTCTTGTGAGGTTGATGGATTACAAAGGTAAGAAGCCAAACGTCAACCCTCCTAATATCTCTCAAAAAAATTCCATAGAAGAGCAAATTTACTTCCCCATTGAATTGTTCCATCAACCTCCACCTCCTCATCCTCATGCTATCTTTCCACGTCCTGGGATATATGAGTATAGAATCTTTGAACCCATAAGCCTTTGAATTTATATTATAATTTATATAATACCCCCGGGGAAATCACTTAGTGTCAATTAGAACCTATGTGCGTTAAGATTTTTGACCCCCCTATCTTATGTCCTAAAACTCAAATAAAAGGAAATAAAAAAAATATAGGTAGATTTTCCTAGCTTTGAAGTTTATGTTGTGAATTATTGATATTTTTATCTGTTAAATATAATTAGTTATGAATTTTTGAAGTAAAAGAATACACTGCAAAGTTGAAAATAATTTTCATACCCCTATCTTATATAAGAAAAAATCGTCTTAAAAATGAAAAATAAACTGATAAAAATAAATTCCTATTGAAATTTCATTTATCTTGAATATTGATGCAATAGTCATCAAAATGCATTCACAATAAATATTTGAGTCAAAAAATATGCCATTTCAGTTCATTTTTCAACCTCTTCTAGAAATCATTTCATATATTATTTGAATTGGAAATTTTTGGCAATAGAAACCTATAGTCATTGTTGAACAAACTTCAAAATTATAGGTTGAAATTATACTTTATGAAAAAGTATATAGGGGGTCCAAAATTCACTTTAACACACGTGGTTTCTTGTAATTACACTAAGTGATCTCCCCGGGATAATACCTTCTATAGTTATAGATGTCCACATTACAGGTATCGATGGTATAAATTCTTTCCATGTTATAGTGAACTTATATATGTTATAGGTATATGTGTTATAAACAACTTCAAATAGTTGTAGGTACAAACCTACAATTACGTTCAAGGCTTGTAGACTTACGTCTTTACGCTCATGTATTGGCATTGTTGTCCTTATCCCCATATTGTTCTTCTTCAAATTATACTAAAGGTCCATAAATATTTTTTGGGACCAGTTTATTTGATGAAATTTATATTCATCTTGACTAAATATTTAAATACACTAGACTTTTTAAAGTCATAACTACTTCCACAAATTCCACAAAATTATACCTTTCCAAATTAAATTTCAGCTCTTAAATGGGCGCTTTATGAACCTCCTACCTTATATCATCTACAAAGATTAAGATGGTATCATCAGCAAAAGAGTGAACTGTAGTGTTTCACATATATGTCACATCATTTGCCTAGATATATACTAATAAAAGTATCTTGCATGTCTGCAAGCACCCACAATCTAAATATTCCAAAGCCACCACAGAAAAATACTCAATGTCTAGAATCAAATTTTATACCTCTCTATAAGCCACCAAGACCTATGAAATACCATCTCTGAGATAAACCTCAATAAGAATACTGATTAAAACATCTTCTAATGTATCACACAATATAACATTTGTAACACATCACAATTTCCATTGTACATATTGCAACACTCTAATAGATATAAGAAGAGGAAGCCAAGAGTAATTTCAAACAACAAAATCCCTTGTGGATAGTAGAAGAACCTATCAATCACAACACAACAATGCAAAGAATTATAACAATTTATGAAGTAATAATATGTATTAAAAGTATGCACTAATAAATAATATGAATTAATATATAGATACTCTAGAAAAGAAGATAGACAAATATTTTACCACATATCATTGAAAAAAATGTTAAATAACAACCAATAATGTCTCTAATGCACAAAAAAACCTACAACATACAATACGTTTTATTTAGAACACCATGGTCTAAATAGGACAATTTGGCTACTAATAGAGTTGTAATAGAACAAATCTTTTTTCTTTTAATTATATTATTAGCTTTAGCTTAAATTCAACTATTTAAATTCAATCTAAAATAGACCATTCAACTACTTGCTGTTGACAAAGAATTGTGCTTAATTGTGACAAATTGTATGTGCATATCACATACAAATACAATGCATAATTATGTCCCAAGAACCCAATCTATCACTCTCAAATGTGCGGTGCTCTCTTGAAAGTAAGGTAATCCATATGAAGTGTTAGCACTTGTAATTGAAAAATGCAAAGGAAGAATGTGGTCAATGCTTCATCTTAAATAGATGATGGATCAATTTTTTTGCAATATTAATAGAAAGCTTTGAACATATAGAAACATCTAACTTTGAATATATACAACAGTTGCCATCAAATATGGGATGTAAATTGACTAGCCAACAACTACTACATACCATCGCATACTACCTCCCTTAGCATCAGTGATAGCCTTCATGCATTATGGTATGCTTGCAACCAAATCACTCAACATCTCCATTGTCATGCTCTTTCAAGCTACATTCAATATTAATATCCCACATTTGAACTAATTCTGTGGCCGGTCCATGCTTAGGAATTTGTCCTTACAAATCATCCAAAGATTTTTGATAGGTTGAGGTCAAGAGAGTTAGGAAGCTAATTGAGTGTCTTTAATTGTCTTGCATCCAAAATTTTGTCACATTGGCAGTATGTATTGATTCACCATCCACCACCAAAGTCAGATGCTCATAGCTGGTGTGGCACCTGGTAGAAGTAGGGCAATAATCCTTGCTCACATACAACATTGACAAAGTCCATAGTAGTGCATTGTCCAAGAGGAATCAAGACCAAATAACATTTGCTAATTATATTGAAGGCACCCCAAACCATCATTGACAGTCTTTCATATATGTTGGTGCTAATCAGTGTGAATCATAGCTTTCGTAACTACTCCGCTATACTTGGATTCGACATGAATTCTCACATGTTTAAAACAATGCTTCACCACTCTAAATAACAAAATTCTACTCTTGAATTGTCTAATTCTGGTGTGCTTTCGCAAAGTACAACCTTTGTTGCTTGTATTTGTGGTTCAAATAGGCTTTTTTGACTACAATTTGGCTATATAGCCCAAGCTCATGCAACTCTTTCCGTATTATAGTTTGGTAGATGGAAACTGGCAAACTATCAACAAGTTCTGAAAGGTGCAGAAGACAATTCTTTTGAAGCTCACACTTGAGCTTCTTTCAGTCGATCACAAGCTTGCAACTTTGGAGGACTTCCGGACCTCTGTCCAATAGTAATTTGTATTGAGTCCCTTTTACAATATTTCTTCATAATTAAAGTAGAGCCACCCATAACCAACCGAATAAGGAATTCCAACATGATCTGGAGTAGTGAAGGCAAAACAAATATTTTTCAAAGTTACATCAATAGAAATGACAAGGATTGCAAAAAATTTGGTAATTTTATTGCTTGAACTGAAATTACTAGAAATTTTGGGAGGCAAAAAGTGCTCTAGACCCATGGCCAACATCTAGACTCTTCCAATTCCGATCATTCAATAACTTTTTTTTTAATCATTATTTCCTGTTTTCTTTCTCACAACTTGGGCCATGTATTATGTATTTATTAGTTCCAACCATGAAAAGGAAAAAAAAACATTCTAAGCTTGGTCAATAATACGTGCATCTATAGGTTGGGAATGGATTTTCTTTGGTCTTCCAACATGACGTGAAATCTTGCTCAAAGATGATCCAGCCTTATTCATTCCTACAATAATGCCTTGTTCTTCCAATGTCAAGAAGAATCTTGCTGTAGTATTGTACAGAATTACATAACTCAAACTCACACAACAACTTTCTTGACAATTAATTTCAAGCAACAGAATCAAGGTTCGCAGCAAAAAATTCTAGACAGGTTTAACCATTTCAAACTCAAAATCAATGCAACTACTGAACTTTAAGAAGCCAGTGAATCACATTGCAACAAGAAATTAGCGAATTCATATTCACAAAGCTCATTGTAAATCAGAATTGCTTCCTTGGGGGGGTCACTTACAGTTTATTAGCAAAAAATGTGCAACATAATGAAGGGAGTTATTAATTCATAGTGCCCAAAAATTAGAAAAAATTTAGAGGTAATATAGGGTGTTGAAATTAAGGTACATGCACTTAGAAGTAATACACATAGGTCAATAATACCTCATATTTGAAAAAATTAGGGTTAGAGATATGAATCCAAGGTACTTATTTTTAGTAGGTTCAGTTTACAGTCTACCAGTTTTCTGGGTGGGATGAACAAAGTTGGATGGCAGTCTTAGATTGTAGATAAAAGTTTAATTTTTCATATTGTGCATAGGTTTGACTACAACTTGGAAGTTCTTTCCTGCTCTTGGAAGATCAAGGTATCACTTTGTGACCATTTGCACGTTGTTCCTTTAGATGACTTGAGGATTGTTGAACTTCATGAACTTGTTGACATTCTATCCAACGGGTGGAAGCCGAAGAAGGTCAAAATCAGCCCCGATAAAGATTGGCGCACCTAGGCGGACACCTGGATAACCCTTGCAGAGCGTACCTGATCCATGCGGAGATATATGGTAGTGGTTATGTCACAGCTGTAGGTACAACACATTTTGTTTCTTGTTTTTTGAAAGTTGGCTGTGTTTTGGCACAACTTTGGATAGTGCATGCCGTGAAGTATTTTTAATTAGTATTACTGTCATCGTCTGCAAAACCTATAGGAACTCGTGATGGTGGTGGGGGCCATTTTTGTAATGAGAATTGTGTCTTAAACACATGTAAATATTAGACAAAATTTGGTTCCCTACTGTGATTCTTGCATATGAGTAACTTTGCATATTTCAATTTTTGGATTTTTCAAGCATATTGTGGTCTAGTTTTGGTATTGTACATATGCTTCAGTTCTTGTCATGTTGATATGTGATGGTTCTCTTTAAACCAACAAATAAGAATGTTGCATTTGCAATTATGACCCTAAACCCTGCACTATACTTGTAAGTGCTCTAATAGGTTAGATTTGTATTTCTGTGTTCATGAATGTGTACTACAATGTATGCCAAAATGTGTGACTTATCGAAAGCTTCAATGTGCTCTAATGTGAGCTGCAATGTGAGCTACAATGTGAGGTGAGAATGGGTGCTTGAATTTCTATAGGAGAAACTGTGTTCCTACTACACTTTCCATTTTTTTTAGCTACACCCTCCTCTCCTTTGGCTGTTGCGCATACTAGGGTTTTGCAACTTATTATGTTTTTGGCTACACCTTGGTCATACTCTGGCTATTGTGGTTGCAGGATTTCATATGCTTCTTCTTTATTTGGATCTTGCCAACTACTAATCTCTTCTCTATTGTGAATGAATCTCAGAATGACCAATTTCATATGTATCCTATTTTTTTTGGACTAACTCTTGTTTTGATTCTTGCATATTGGTGTAACTCCTGCTGTGTTTCTTTACTTGTTTCAATCTTAAAGTGACAATTTATGTGTATTATCTTTGTGTATAGCATTTTTTTAATTACTTTTTATTATAAGTAAAGAAGGGTCTTAAAAATTGCCCACCCTTTCCATTTCTAACTAATAATACGGGGGTATAAAATATCCCTAATTAGAAAATTAGGTAATAATAGGGGCCCCTTAAATACTTAGACTCATCAAAATAGCCCCCCAAATAATACCCCTTTGCCGCACGTAATGTCTTAAGTTCACATGGAGTGACACTCCAAGACTACTTCTCAAAGCTCTATAAAGTGTTGCAAATGTCAACTACTAAATCCATTCACGTATTTGGTATGTCATAATGATCTTTTATTGAACATCATTGTTGACATAAAAATATGTGTTGCTTTATTTAATGTCCACAAAAATGCATTCCAAAAAATAGTGAAAAACATCCTAAAAAACATGGGGTTCTTATAGTGTGACAAATATAGGATCCACTTTGCAATCATGGATTCATGAGGTATGTTTGAAGCCATGACTAAAATTGAAGTTGTGACTAGGATGGTAGCCAGAACTAAAATGGTGAGATGACACCAAGACAAAAATAGTTGAATGAAATTAAGACAAGAATAATGGAATTCAAAAGTCACAAAACTAAAATTGAAGCCAAAAGTGTCTTTGCAATTGAGAAAGCTGAAAAGTTTTTTGAGGGAACCAATAGGAATCTTTGGGATTCACTTAATTTACAAAGCTGAAAGAATTTGCAATTTCAAAAGAAATAATGAGAGAGTTGAAAGATTTTCAATGACGTCCAAATCTTTGAGGTTTTCATATTGACATATTTAGGATCCAACGCTGATATAGGTAAACATACACCTCCAAAGTATAGCATAACAAAATCACAATTGTGAAGATGTCTATATCAATTGCCAAGTGTACATCCTAATAAACTTGAAAGGACAAGCCTAATACTATTTTTGAAACTATGAATGTGATTTTTTTGAATTTTTTCTTAGAAATGTGATTATATGTTTTCCGTTAGTCATATAAATTTCACATTTTTTTATAAAAATTTAAAAATAATGTGAATTTTTGAATAAACATGAAACAATTCATTTCAAATTCAATTGATGATCCAAAATTCTAAAAGTTTTTCCGTAAATATATGATAGTGTAAAACATCATGTCATTTTACCATGTCATTTTTAAATTAGAAAATCAACACTTCAATATAAAAATCCACTAATGACCTTTAGGTCAAAACTTATTTAGTGATTTTTAGAATGATCTTTAAGATTTTTATATTGAAGAATGTAGAATCCATTATGCAACTGTGAGATGTGTTGGAAGACGTGACTAGAAAAGTGGTGGAATGAAGCCAAGATGAAAATAATAGAATTTTAGAGCCTCAATGAAATTTTATTGTCACACAACTAAAATTGAAGCATGTAAAAGAATTCTTTTCAACTAAAGAATTTAAAATAAGTTTGAGGGAACCAATGAAACCTTTGTAATTAAATCAATTTTGGAATAAAGGTGAAAAATTTCTTGGATTGAAATTTATATGTTTTAACCCGTAAAGGACCAAACGGCACTTTTTGGCAACATAGCAATTTTGAGCAGCTCACTACAAACAATTTTTTTTTAATATTTTTTCCTTGCAAATTTTACACAACGTGTGCCTAAGGAGTAGCTTTAAGGCCCAACAAGTTTTAAACTTCTAACTACATGGTCAAAAAGTTATTGGATGATATGTCATTTTCAACGGGCAGCGGGCAGCTCAAAATTTTTCTAAAAAATCACTATTAAAAAAAATAAAAGTTTGAAATTTTTTTTTTAATTTATATATAGTATACATGTAAAGCTCTGGATTTTCCATTTTGATTTATGAGATGAAAATTATAAGGTGTTCTAGTTTGCGGGTAGTTATGGATTCCCTACTCTAAAATAAACTTTGAAGCCCTTTATTTAACTCAATTTTTAATATTTTTTGAAAAAAATAAAAGCATAGGATGTATATTTTTTATTACAACATTACAACCATTGGGATTGACATTTTTCAATTCCATAATTCAATTCTTAACAATTTAGTATTTTGAATCATTCTCTACTTCTTTCTATGACCTATTTTTTTCCTATATGTTGTACAATTCCAAATGATTTGAAATTTTTCAAAAATGTAGTCAATTTGCTTTTAAGAATGAATGCACAGAGTAACCACCATTTTGGACATTTTTTCATTTAAATGTGACTTTGTGAAGTGCAATTGCTTATTTTTTCGTAGGGCCAAATAAGGGATTTTGTCAACTCAAATGCTAATATCTTGCAATCTACAAGGTGGAAAATTCTGAAATTTTTTCTACATTTCTCAAGCAAGCTTACTACAAGATCCTACAATTACATGTGTCCCAAAAATTTATTTTTCTAAAATTTGGTACTTGTACTAGAAATGGCAAGTTTTGGAGTGTTTTTGGTGAAAACATAGTCTCTGACCTTTAGGGATTAAATGAGAGAATTGAAATGTTTTTGAGGCAAATAGTGGACTTACAAGAATGAGTGGAATTTAGGATCTACTTTGCAAATATGAGGTTCAGATATTTGGAATTTATGTATTAACAAATAAAGGACTTAATGCTAGCTATTGGTCAATGCATATTTCTAAAGTCCAATATAACAAAATCACAATTGCCAAGATTTCAATGTCTATAAACTTATAAGCCTAAAAGGGTGAGCCTATAACTTTTTTTCAAACTTCATTTTGTAACTACCTATAAATGTAATTTTTTGAATTCATTTTGCAAAAAATGTGATTACATGTTTCTGTTGGTTGTTAAAAATTCAAATTTTTTTGAATTTTTTTGAAAATATAATTTTGTGAATTTTTGAAATAAAGTAAAACAATTTATATCAAATGCAATTGATGACAAAAAAATTCTTAATTTTTTTTATAGGAATATATATAGTGTAGATTATCATGGTGCATTTTTTTACCGAGTCATTCTGAAATTGGAAAATTAGCATTGTGGTTGCAAATTCATTTTTTCAAATTATTGATCAATATCTAAGAAAAAACTTTGTATTTGAAGTAGAATTACAAATGAATAGCCAAAGAATATCAATAAAAAAATTGATTTCCATTAGGATATCTCATGCTTTCTAGGTTCTAATATCTGTATGAAAATTTCTATTGCCAAAGTTTCTTAATCTAAAAGTGGAAATCCCAAACCTTCAGTTGAGTATTACTAGTAGGTGTGGAGCAGTGGAACACTAGTTTTTATTTTGTTTTTTTACATTATGGTTCATTCTAACTAATTATATAAACATTGATTGGATGGAATACAAAACATGAAGGACCTATTGAAATATCATGGGCAAATATCCATTCTTTGAATCCGAATTGGTTTCTAAATGACATTATCATTGATTTTCACATTAGGTCCTTGAACTACTTGACCTCAAAATTATTTGATTTTTCACATATTATTTTTTAAATACTCTTTGTTCTTATATGCCTTAATTATGATGTGTTTTGAACTAGGCACATTTACACTAAGCAAATTCTTGATTTGAAGTGGAGAGAGATTCTATTTCTTCAATTGCTTCTTTTACACAGAAAGTAATCACAATTTGGGTTTTCAAGACCTCAAAGAAGTAGACAAAAGGGGACACAATATACTTGTAAGCCTATTTGTTTGTACGTATAGCGGAAAGCAAGTGGCAAACATTCAATAATTTTTTTGAAGAGAACATTTGTTAAATTCATATGTATGCTATAAAAGGTATATTTTCACTTAATTTAGGATAACTTAAGATCCAAAAATAACTAAAAAATTCATAACTTTCACACTATATATCCAAACGTCATGAAACAAAGCCTGTGCACCCCTCCTTGCAAAGAGCTTTCGCAACTAGGGGACTTGCGGTCCCAGAGATTTCACTATAAGAAACAAACAAAACAATCAACCTAATTTAATATATAGATTATCTACACAAAAATATAACTAAGATAGTAGGTCCTAAAACAAACCCTGCTCTAAAAGCGTCCTCTAACACAGAGGTACAATTTGCTTTTGCAATGCACCGACACTATACATTTCAGACGAGGGACACTACTAGTGACCAGTACGTTTTAACTTCAAAAATTTGTAAATAATTCCACTAAGGTCCAAAAAATATGAGATGACTTTGTTTAGATGCCAATTCTATTTTTCTTCCAGTGAAAATTTACTGAAAATTGTTCCAAGGAGTTTAACACCCCCCCTCCAAATGCGATTCAGCTCTTAAAAAGGTTGCTGACAAAGTGGGTTTTTGTGTAAAAATGGGGTCCATTCATATAGCACACCATGCATCATGCTTACTTGCGTAGTGACTTGAAGTTGTGAGCAGAGGTTTAAGCATTTAAGTTATAGTCGGGACTAAGAAGCAAGCGATTAGGTGTCTTTGATGTCACATTTTGAGTCAATTTTTAACAACAGGTGCATATTTTCTTATCCACTTGGAACCATGTTATTCGCATCTTCTCTGTTTTACAGAATACAGACATTTGAGATTCGATAGGTTCCTTTGCTAGAATTCTAGAAATCAACACCGATTCAGTTGTGGGCTTGCGGCGTCTTTTTGTTCCACTGCATTGAAAAGTTTTGGAAGATGCACCTCGGAAATTGTTCTTTCGAAACCTTGATGAGCTCTTCAACTACAATTAGTTTTCACAAATAGAGAATTCAAATTCAAGGAAAAAAATCCAATCGATTAGAGCAATTTGTAATATATATTTCTTATATATTGGAGCACTTTGGAGCAAAGAATGAATTTTCCAACACTCTCTTTGATGTAAGTTAAGCTTTGTTTTTTAAATTCATTTTCAGTTGTTCTTGATGTTATAAGCACTCTAATTAGACTATAAAGTAGTCAAACTTGAATCTATGTACATTTTGTTAATTGTTGTTATAATTAGTTCTAACTATTGGGATTCTTTGGTATAGGATCCCCGCCTGTCCGAAATTTTGGATGTACGTCATTACAAAAATTAAAGAGCCAAAAGTCGTTTTTGCACGGCATATTGCAACTCAAAAGCTTATCACATTAGATGAGTTTACAGCCCATGAAGAACTAGAAAAGCTGGACATGGAGGCGAAAAAGAACTGACGAAGAAGTCTGCAGACAAAAAGCTTAACCTGAAGACAAAATTGGAAGCTAAACTGAAGATTCAGGTATGAAGGACAAATTGAAGAGCAACGACAAATTTCCCGTAGTGATGGAAAGTGAATTCCACGAGCTTCTTTCCAAAATATTAAAAGATCAAGGACCTTGGTGATACCTTTCATCTCCCAAGATATATCAGCAACTGCTTAACGGGTATGTTAATGAAGAGGTTGGACATTAGCTTTACTCATTAGTTGAAGTGTGCAGGTATGCAGCTTACATGTTTAGTTCAGTTTACACATGCATGTATGCCTCTTATACACGTCCCTTTGTGAAGCAGCAGGACTTAACATTTTGCTGCAATGAGCGGCTACGAGTATGTATGAAGTCGATGATTACAGTAGTGGCCAAGCGTGCTCAAGGATATTACGAGAGACACTTCCCATGCGAATATTTTGGGCAGTTGGTTTCCAGTAGCTGCTGTAGCGGATATGCCTGCAACTAGCTGATGCAATTAATGATGCATACATGTTTCAGCCTTCTGTCGATAGTTTGACTCCGAAGCCAAAGGGTCTCCAGTCTTTTATTGTCGTCGATAGTGATTGATACTGTGGAAATTTTTCACACTGTGTTATCGTTACCATTTTGTGCCTACGATTGTAGATGAATAATTATTTCGAAGACTTCTGCTCTGGACTGTAGTGTACAGTACAGGCAGGTCCCTCCAAATATTAAGGAGGGCAATTGACTGTTCCCACCCAACATCGCTGGTTCCTACAGCTGTGATTCCCCAAAATATTATAAACAAAGTTCGTCGACTGACGAAGGCGCAGAGTACTCCATTGACGTGGTTTGCTCCTTCCACTCCGATCCGCAAACGCAGGAAATATGATATGCAGTGTCGGGGAGATATTTGAGCCAGCCAGCCAAGTATCCTTGTTAATTATTTTCTAGTAGCACTCCATTGGCGTAGTTCGCTCCATCCACTCCGATCCACGAACGCAGGAAATATGGTATCACTACAAGAGAATGCAGTGTTTGCAATACTTTTTGCAATGGTTTTGCCATGCCCACGAATTTTGTTTCAATGACTTTGCAATGGTTTAATATGAAGTATTGCATTGTGTTTGCAACGGGTTGGCCTTGCACGCAAGTTTGTTTCATCGATTTTGCAATGCTTTAAATTATAGTATTGCACTATGTTTGCAATGGTTTGGCAATGGACTCATAATTTGGTGATTTTTAGTCTCAGCAGACTTTGGTGGCCATTTTGGCATACTAGAAAAACTTTTTTCAAAAATCTTTGAACTAGGAAAAGTTGAGAAATTAAATTAAATTTCATCAACAAAAATCTGTTTGATATTTCAAGTCTCCAATCAAAAGTTATGAACAAATTTTAGAGAGTGGTTGGAATGAACATTTTCTTTGACATTTTTAAACACCTCTTTGAATTTTGTCCATAACTTTTGATTGGAGACTTGAAATCTGAAATGTTTTTTTGGAGATGAAAGACTACTTTACTTCCCAACTTTTCTTAGTTCAAAGTTTTACAAAAAAAGTTTTCCTACTACGTCAAAATGTCCTCCAAAGTTTGCTGGTTTTACAACTATTGGGAAACATAAATCAAATAAATCAAAAGTATGCCCCATTAAGGTCACTAGCAATTTTAGATGGTGTAGTGGTCTTCAAACCTTGCACCTCATGTATTAGGTGCAAGGTTCGATCCCTGAGCGGGGGTATTTGATTGGGTTGCCCAAGGAGGTTGGGGTTGGTTTGGGCTGCCCAGGCGGTGGGCGGTTGAGCTGCCTCGGCAAAAAAATTTAATTTTTAAATTTTAAATTTAAATGATTTTGCAATGGTTTTGCAATGGTTTTGCAATGACTTCTACACACAACAATTACATTTTTTTCATGCTTTTGCATTTTAAGTTTTATGAATTTGCAACAATTTAGAAATGGAGTAGCATGGATTCAATGTCCAATACTTTTATATTGAATTAACCACAACTTTGCAACGGTTTTGCAATGCATTATTTCTTTTTTGAGTTCCAAACTAAGTTCCATTACACATTCTTTCATTGCAAAACCATTGCAAATGCATTGCTAGTGTGTTGCAGTCACTGCTTTCTGTTGTAGTGATAGCCCTCCAGTCGTCACCAATGTACGCCAATCGTCTTTCGTGTACTTGGTGAGAAGAACTTGCCCTTTCTGCAGAACACTAAGGGTTGCATCTAGCGAGAGTGCGGCCTCGCCGACTGGAAAATCTTCACAGGCCTCCCCGGCTCTCTCAAAGAATTCCCCAACTTTCCTGTAAAATTCCACCAGTCGCATGCATTGGTGGGTGTTGATGTGAAAAGAATGCTCGTCTAAAGCCTTCACATCGCTGATAATGCGCAGAGCATCTGAGAATCTGGCTTCCATATTTCCGCGCGGGAACACTGAAAGAGACTCGAACTGTATCCCCGAGTGTCACGTACACCTGCGAGAATGAAAAAAACGACCCTCTGCAGGTTAGATGCTTCCAGGACAGGAGTTTTGAAGAAGCGCCTTGCAGACGTTAACAAGACAGAGTTCTACGGAATATGGAAGGCATAGAATTAGGTGTTATCTGAGGATCAGAGGATATATCCAATAGGGCATTTATAAAAACCTAAGGTCAGTGAGATCAATGCATCTAAGACGAACATACATATGACAACCCTAAGCAGGACGGCGATCATCTCAAACCCTGCTCCGATCATTTCCTCAGGGTTTGTGATTTATGATCTCGGGTTCTCACGTACTGTACATGCCAAATACGGGTTTAGTCGTGGCTTTACGAAAGCCAAGACTAACTCCCACAGTATACACGGTTCCAGGAGATCGACAAGAACATCGTCGAGAAAATCAAGAAAATCGAGAAAATCGAATACTTACGACGCAAGAGAGCGCACAGGCGCAGAATGAATGATATCTTCAAGCATCGACCTAGCTCTGTACACCTGCAATTCCAGAATCCAACGTTTTGAGCACCAATTCCAAGCGAATCAAGATCTGAGAGCCGGACATATATACTAGGGAAAACTATCGTCGCCTCGATCGAGGAGATTGAGTGCTGATGATGGCCTGATCGAAGGTGCGACAGTCGATGGCTGGTTTGATCACTTGTGCAGTACAGGAATGTATAATTAATTAATAAAGAACTACGCCGATGAAGTACTACTGGAGAATACGGCGTAATTAATAAGGATATTTGACTGGCTGTCTCAACTATGTACCCGGACACTGCATACACTTTAACAGAAAGCAGTGACTGCAACACACTAGCAATGCATTTGCAATGGTTTTGCAATGAAAGAATGTGTAATGGAACTTAGTTTGGAACTCAAAAAAGAAATAATGCATTGCAAAACCGTTGCAAAGTTGTGGTTAATTCAATATAAAAGTATTGGACATTGAATCCATGCTACTCCATTTCTAAATTGTTGCAAATTCATAAAACTTAAAATGCAAAAGCATGAAAAAAATGTAATTGTTGTGTGTAGAAGTCATTGCAAAACCATTGCAAAACCATTGCAAAACCATTGCAAAGTCATTGCAAAACCATTGCAAAACCATTGCAAAATCACTAAAATTTAAAATTAAAATTTTTTGCCAAGGCAGCCCAACTGCCCACCGCTTGGGCAACCCAACCAACCCCTGCCCAGACAGCCCAACCAAACCCCCTTGGGCAGCTCAACCAACCAAAGCCCCCTGGGTAGCCCAAACCAACCCCAACCCCCATGGGCAGCCCAATCAAATACCCCCGCTCAGGGATCGAACCTTGCACCTAATACATGAGGTGCAAGGTTTGAAGACCACTACACCATCTAAAATTACTAGTGACCTTAATGGGGCATACTTTTGATTTATTTGATTTATGTTTCCCAATAGTTGTAAAACCAGCAAACTTTGGAGGACATTTTGACGTAGTAGGAAAACTTTTTTTGTAAAACTTTGAACTAAGAAAAGTTGGGAAGTAAAGTAGTCTTTCATCTCCAAAAAAACATTTCAGATTTCAAGTCTCCAATCAAAAGTTATGGACAAAATTCAAAGAGGTGTTTAAAAATGTCAAAGAAAATGTTCATTCCAACCACTCTCTAAAATTTGTTCATAACTTTTGATTGGAGACTTGAAATATCAAACAGATTTTTGTTGATGAAATTTAATTTAATTTCTCAACTTTTCCTAGTTCAAAGATTTTTGAAAAAAGTTTTTCTAGTATGCCAAAATGGCCACCAAAGTCTGCTGAGACTAAAAATCACCAAATTATGAGTCCATTGCCAAACCATTGCAAACATAGTGCAATACTATAATTTAAAGCATTGCAAAATCGATGAAACAAACTTGCGTGCAAGGCCAACCCGTTGCAAACACAATGCAATACTTCATATTAAACCATTGCAAAGTCATTGAAACAAAATTCGTGGGCATGGCAAAACCATTGCAAAAAGTATTGCAAACATTGCATTCTCTTATAATTAGTGCTAAATCAAGGCTCCTTCAAAGCAATGCATCTGGAGTTGGAAGCATGCATTAAGTCGATTCGTGAATTTCTAAAGGAGAAGTTTCCACGAATCAAGAAGCGTCCTTTCATGGAGAAGAGATACTTGGAAACGGCTCTGTTATCGATGGAGGCAATTGACAGAGCAACGCTTTTAGGGGTAGACGCCAACAGAGACAAGAATGACATGTTGGCCAAGGTCAAATCCAGGAGACTGGAAACCAACAACACAAGAAGTCTTACAGAGGAGAGATCATCGATGATTCTCTCACTGAATATGGCCTCAGAATCTCTCCAAGATGGAAAACGAGCACCAACAGCCTCAACCAAATTTGAAGATCTGCCTGGTAAACTGCGTATCAATCCATCATATATCGAGCTTGGTGAACCACTTGGGTCTGGAGGCAGTGCGGACGTGCTTAAATGCCGATGGTCACACGCAGATTGTGCTATAAAGATTCTGAAACGGGGTGATGTGGACGGTTTGAGAGCAGAAGTGGGGAAACTAATGGAGCTCCGACATCCCAACGTAGTGCATCTAATTGGATTTTCTGTTGGCAAGGGGGATCACGACGGCCGTCCGATGGTTGTCATGGAGCTGCTAAACGGCGACTTGCGCTTGTTGCTAGGCCAGCTTATGTTGAACTTGAGCAAAGCAGTGGACGTCATGCACAAGATAGCAACAGCGATGGCCTATTTGCATACTCAAGGGATTTTCCATGGAGATCTCAAGTCTATGAACGTGTTAGTGAACAATGTCGGTGGTCTATTTGAGGTGAAGATTTCCGATTTTGGTGTCTCACAGCAAATTTTTATATATGATGCAGATCGTGATACCGATGACTCAGATGCCGATGGGATTAACACCAAGTCGTTCCATGGAAGGGTAGGAACTCCCATGTGGATGGCACCAGAGGTTCTTACGTCCAGTGGTGATGGTAACAATTTGTACTCAGCCAAAGCCGACGTCTACAGTTTTGCCATGGTCTGCGTGGAAATCTTGACCGGAAAACTGCCTTACAACCTGAGCCTGACGAAAGTCAGAGACGTAAGAGAGTACGTAGTAGATGAAGGCAAAAGACCTACACTTCCAGGGGCCGTACCAAGTGACCTTCGGAAGCTCATAGTTGAATGCTGGGATAAAAACCCTGAAGGCAGGCCAGATTTTCGCCAAATTTGTTCGCGTTTGCAGAAGCTGCAGGTCCCTTCTCCGTCCTTACACAAATGGCGATGGATATTGCATTATGCTGAGCAGTATTTTCCGTGGGCTTGGTTGTCCCTGAAGGATTAATTTTTTGACTTCTGTGAAGCTGGAGAAATAGAGAGAATCACAAGAACAGGATTATATTGCGGCAAATATTGGACACTGGCTTTACTCATTAGTTGAAGCTGTACATGTTTAGTTCAGTTTACACATGCATGTATGCCTCTTATACACGTCCCGTTGTCAAGCAGCAGGGCTATCATTTTGCTGCAATGAGCGGCTACGAGCATGTATGAATTCGATGGTTACGGTCCCAAGCCTGCTCGAGGATATCACGAGAGACACCTCCGATGCGAATTTTTAGGCTAGTTGGTTTCCACTAGGCTCTGCTGTAGATATGCCTGCAACTAGCTGATGGAATTAATGGTACATACATGTTTCAGACTTTCTATGGATAGCTTGGCTCCGATGGTTCTCCAGTCTTTTATTGTTGTAGATATTGACACTATGGAAATTTTTCATTATTTGTGATCGTTATCTTTTTGTGCCTAACATTTCAGATGAATTATTGTTTGGAAGACTTATGCTTCAAAAGTTGAAGTCTCAACTATTAATGATACATTCTCCTTGTTTTCTCATGTGTTGAAGCCGGGGACTGAATTGCTTGAGCTCGATCAACCCGGCACTGTCCATTGCATACTTGTATTGTAGGGTTGCAAAGTACGCCCGGAAATTCTTACATTCAAATGTCTACAACTGTGGCATGAATCGCATGGGCTTCTTGTTCAAACGACTGGAATGTAAGAATTCATACCAACATGCTTTGTTGGGATTGAACCGTGGTAACAATAGTAGGCAAAATCAAATGGAGAAATCTTGTCTGTATCAAAATATTTTAGAGTAAAGATTATCACTCTTCGTTTTCAGAGCTCAGGGAATCTTGAACGTCGCAATTTCGAAGCTCCCAATCATGCCAGTTTCACAAATATGATTATCACGGGCGAATTTTACGACACTTTACTTTCTTGTAGAGTGGGATTGGATGCTTTTACCACTACCTATCCTGCTATGAGAAAGCTCAAATTGTCACCACATTCGTTTTCTCGGTGCACTGCGCTTGTGCCACATTAAATGTAAAATCGTCTATTGCGTTAAATTGGCGGCATACCACCACTTTGGCACTTTTCAAGATGTCCATGCGGCTTCAAACGGAAATATATACCATTCCTATTGATTAGAGTATTTCGCAGATGAATGCCACAATTTTTGGCACCCAGAGTCCAGCCAATTTAACCTGTTGAAAATGCCACTTTAACGAATTCAATGTTACCAATTATTTTCATGTAATTCTAGAATAAATTATATGGAAGTTCCTCCTGCAGGCAGAACACTAACAAAAGTGTTGTTCCCTGTATCCCCAAGTGGCGCGGCAAGTCACAATGAGGGTCAGTGGAATTACTTAGAGTCGTGAAAAGGCAAATTTCGTTAAAATGGCGGTTTTCCCAGTGCCATATTTTCCTTGTGCCATATTCCCCGTGCCATTTTTTCAGACCGCCCGTTCTAAACATCTAGAACAGGTATAGATTCCAGACATCTAAGACTGTTGTAGATTTCAAACATCTAGGAAAAATATAGATTTCAGACCGACCATTCTAAAAATCTAGGAACTATATAGATGTTAAATATCTAGGACAACCGTAGATTTTTAGAATGTACTAAGGATGTAGATTTCAGAACGGCCGTACTGAATTGAATAACGTGCCATTGTAATGGAATACCGCCATTTTAACGAAATTTGCTATTGAACCAGAATTCCACGTTACCGCAACAGCAACTCACGGAGGCCAAGAGAACAATTACCCCTAACTTAATATTGACAACGGACAAGTAGTCATTCCGATCAAGTAGCCCAAATTTATTCCAAGTTGGAAAAATCCCATTCAACTGAGGTCCTCCTACGAATTAATCCAGCCGGGTCCTCTAGCCAAGCAACAGACTACTACTCCCATAGAAAACGACGCCTCCGTCAGTTTTATTTATCTTGATCGAAACATATAGTTTTATATATCCGTCAACACTTGCTGAAAGCAATTGAACCTCTAATCGAGCCTTCAATTCGATCAACTCCATACCGCCATTCCAAACACCTGCGCAGACATGGCAAGGCAAACGTCGACGTCGATGACAATGAAACCGCGCCCATCTCAAGGTCGAGGGCTGACCTTTGGGATTTTGGATTGTCTATAGGGGTTTTCAGGAGTAGCGCTGAGAACTTGGACCGCAATGTTGCGAGGGTCATCCGGGTCGGGGTACAGCACCAGCACATCGCCGTCCTGCACATGAAGCTCCGTCGCCCGCCCTTCCGGAGTCTGGATCTGAATCTCCTGTTCCGGATGGTCGAGCTTGACAGTCATCTCGTCCGTCGCCACTTTGACGTTCTTGTCGCCCACCAGAACATTCACAACCATCTTCGCCGGATTGGAGATTGTCACGGTGGTCTCCGCAGAAGCTCTCGAGGTTGCGCAGGAAGCAGTCGCCACCAGCACGGCCACCACCAGTCCCAGTAGGAGGGCCTTCTTTCTCACCGACGACGTCGCCATGGTGATTGGTGATGGAGCAGCTTGCACACCTTGCTAACACTGAGATTCGTGAAAATTCTAGAACTTGAAACTGGGATGAATGGTGAACTGTGGAAACCAAGCCTTTTCTTTATTGTGAGGGAATTGCAAAGGTTCAAAGGACAACGATCAACACTATTGCTGTGATTTGATCACTCGCTGGTAACTAATTGCGCGACTCTCTATATAAATGCAATTCGTGCTCTCACAGAATGGAGTTTTCTCTCAAAATTAAATTGTTCTGAAATTTCGGTTCATTCTGACCCTTGTTTAATTTGAGATTATCGAGAGTGATCCAACGTTTTGAAGCTAACATTCAGAACTATGACCATTGTTTACGTACAAGCCTCAACCATGGTTACAGCAATTGATTTAATTTTCTGATGCCAGAAATTACAAGACGTAAGTGGAGAGGAAGCAAAGCAAGTTGTTAGTCCAGAACTGACATGCTCTGAGCATGTTGGAGGGGTAAACAAACTGTGAAGGTTCAGGTGTGGACAACACTTTTTTCAAAGTTGCACTGCCGTGAGGTTTGCTTCAGCTGCCTCAACTCCTGCGTGATTAGCCCTTACAACGCTGCTGAATGATTGAATAGCAGCTGAAGACTTCCAAGGGAAGATTGAATATCAAAAAGCTACTCAAGTCAGGAAGAATACCAGACCGAATTCGATGCATGCCAATTCGGGTCCCAAGCCTCAAGGATATGCCGATGCGCTCAGCACTCCTTTTGCCAGCATATGTTCAAGGGATGATACAACTGCTAAGCTTAAATGACTTTGTGTTTCAATGCACGATCACATGAACCTCAACAGAACTCTCAGCCGATTTATAGCTTGAATCAGGAGGTGATATGAAGCGCCTTGGCTTGTACTGAGGTATACATTCATGGAATGGAAAATTTCACTATGATACTGATATCATTATGAGTGTAATTCTATTCCATGGTTATCCTAGTGCATGTACATTGAATGAGTTTAAAACCCTCTATAAACAATGATCACTGTATTGTTTACACACGTGATTAAATTGTTTTCGAGATCATCCATGTCTAATGAGAAAAAGGAAAAAATATGAAACTTTCATCAGAAACTTCTTCCATTCAAATGTGTATTGTTCTACCTCCAATCCAGAATCATCGACTATCTGACCTCAGCAGTTAGGTCTTCTCAAATTAATAGGGAGACTATCAGGATCGCTTGAGTTACTAAGGTAGAAGCACCAGTTGTCGACCACGCCCAGTACGCAACCTGTAAGGGTGCGCTATTTCCTTAGATTGGAAATCAAGCTTGGAGTGTTGTTTTTCTGTCCTTTTCAAGGTTGGGACTATTATGGTTATGACACATGTCCCAAAATAATGAGCGTCCTTGATGATCGGAATTGGAAGACTCTAGACATTGTCTACTAGTGAAATGCACTTTTTGGCTCCCAAAATTCACTGTAATTTCAATTTTGGGAATTAAATTCTGAAAATTTTGCAATCTCCATATTTCCTACATGGGAAAAATCTCCACCACCTCATACTGCGCACAATCTACTCCAAAACTCCTTAAATGATCGACTACTGGTGCTTCTACCTTAAAGGGAGGAAATTAAAAAGAGGGAATCCAGTTGCAGCAAGAAAGAAGAAAGCTGAATCACTTGAGACATGAAGAATCTTATTAGTGTGGTGTCAAGCTTACAAAGGTTGTGTACAATGTCAGGTCAGCCGCCCAATGAGACGTGCATTAGTGCAGGCTCATGGCTCAGAAGATAATCTTCACAAGAATCCTCGCAGACAAAAAAAAACATGAATGGAGCACCTGGCCGTGCGGCGATCCTTTTCTTACATGAACATCTGGTGTGCTGGCGGACGTGGAGAGTCATGCACCGCAATGAATTGGGTCAGTTAGAATTATTGGTATTTACTGCTACAAAACACTTGGCACTTGATGGTGTGTCGATTTACAATGAAGCCCGGGTTCACCATCACGCTGATCTTGGAGCGGCTGGCGTCCTCCTCCAAAGTGGTCACCTGCTCCATGAAACGGGGATCAAACTCCGCGGCCAAGGAGACTCGAAAAATGGTGACAGGATTGTCACGCGCAAATGCTAGGTGATGAAGAAGCCACACGGATTTGAAGGCATTGAAGAACGTCGCCAGGAGGGAGAGCGACGTCTCCTTATCCGCCACTTTCGTGAGCTGCGACAGGATGAGCTCCATGCGGATGACGAAAAAACGGTGGAACGTGGGGTTCACAATGGTGGATCCCGGATTGCCTAATGATTTCTCAATGGTGGCCCACTCTTGCTTCCGGAGCTCGTGGAAAGCTTGGCAGCAAGAGGATTTGAGCGCATCGGGGTCGCACAGCGGCGAGGTCCCGTTGGGCTCGAAGCTCACATTCTCGAAGCTCTCAAACAGAACTTGGTTGAGAAAGGATTCGAAGAAGAGGATGATGACATTGCGAGGCATCTTGCGCACCCAGCCACTGGCATCTTTCTGCTGCTCCAGGAGTGCAGTGATGACTTGCGTGGCCGATTCGCCTGCTTCGCGGATGTGCGTGCACAGACCCGAAGCGAGCCTCTTGATGCAGAACTTGGACTCCTCAAACGCTTTCTGAAAGAGCTGCGGGGTGACTTCCAGAGTGGTAAAGCGACTGCCCTTCAAGCCATTGCCGGTGTTCTCACGGCGGTGCTTGGCGATCTCGTAATCGAGCTGCACCACCTTCGTTTCGACTTGGAGTTGCCCCAACTCAGTTTCGAGATCCTGGCAGCGTTGCTGCAGCTGATTGCATTTCCCCTCCGCTGCTTCCATGGCGATTTGCAACGCTTTGTACTCATTCGCCGAGGCCAACTCGTTCTTCTTCGCTTGCTCAAGTTTGAACTGCAAAGTCTTGATGGTGTAGTCCATGACCTTGAAGGAGTTCGAATCCAGCTTCCCGGAGCCTTGATCGCCGTTCTGGAACAACTCGTTCACTTTAAAGCCGTGACTCTTCTTCCTTCCCCACCCCAAGAAGTGGAACACGCTGTGTGACTTTGCGCTCTTTGCGTTTATGCTTTCAGATCTTGTCAGCTCTGGAGCATAGCCCATATCTCCACCTATAGCAATCACAAAGCTACAGTGTTAGAAACACTCGCATTGGGAGACGGGAGGGTTAAGACATTCAAAGAATGAGGTGTTTCAAAGAGGATGTGGTTAACGAATCATAACATCCGCCAGCATACACACTGAGGACCCCAAGCGGTACTGATCAAGTTGAACAGTGATCAATAAGCGAACTTTTACCTTAGCCACCTAAGAGATGATGAACATGATGCACGATGGAATTGTCCACTTGGACATACGCATTCACTGTGGAATATGTGTCGCATTCAACGAAGTCAGAAATCCACAAATATCTTAAACCCTAAACCCTCCACAGTTGGCAGCGACAGTAGTACCTGATGGGTCTTTCTCAGACTCCGGCGTGACAATGGAACCATCGCCGCTGCCGCTGCGGCTCCAACTGCCGGTAGGGGCACTGGCGACAGGGCCATTGTTCCAACTGGCGACAGGGGCACTGGACACAGGCCCACCAGACCCCGCGCGTCGCTTGCTCCCCTGAAATGAGTTTCCAAGGTCTTTGCCGATGTTCCGCAGCGTTTCAGACTTCTTCCCTGCAAATATCGGAGAGATAGAGCGCGACAAGTTCTTCCAGCCCTTCCCGGCTGACTTCTCCGGTTTTTCCACCGTCAAGTTCGAAGCGTTTGAAGCGATCGAAATATCCGAAGGGGATGTACTCTCCTTCAGCTGTTGCTGTTGCTGTTGCAGTTTGGCTTGTCTCCTTAGTTTCATTGAGCTCCTAGAACGAGAGCTCTTCGAGACCTCGGGTGGTGACCAGCTCTCTGTCACTGCCGAGGGTGACATCCGCGGGTTCGGGAGCGGGGGTTTAGCGAGTTCGGGGCTCCGGGGGTCGGGACCTTGCGGGTGTGTCCGAGTGGGAGTGAGCCAGCCGAAATTCGACTTGGGCGCTTTGGGGCTGGGTATGTCCAATGCCGCGCGCGTGTGATCCGCGTGAGGACTCCATTGCGGGGAGCTCGCGACACTAGCGCGCTCTCGCTCGTAGAATTCGTCTGGGCTAGTGGATGGAATCATGTACTTGCTTCGAGGACTCTTCATCGCTGCCACGACAGACGCATTGGTGCTGCTGTCGACGCTCTGATCAGCGCTTTGCAAATGCCCGCTCAGGTCCGGCGACGTCTTGTCCGGCGTGAGAAAACCGTTGCTAGGGTTCTTGGTGCGCTCCAGAAACTTATTGGGGCTCCGGGGCCGCAACGGATGCGGATGCATTTGCTCGAGCTCCGGGGTGTGCGTGGAGATGTCTGCTTGAATCTCCTTCCACAATACCGATGAATCGAACTCCGTCACCGCATCCTGGAAGTCTGTCTCGCCGTGTAAGCTCCGGTCGCTCATTACTATTTTAGTCGGGGGTTGATTGGGAAGCACAATGTCTTCCACGCTCTGCCCCGCAGAGTCTGGATCCTTCACCCAGCACACCACAGCAGGACAGAGAACCTAAAAGCGCACTCAACATATTTACATCAGAAATTAACACGCGAATCCACTCAAGCAGCGCAGATTCCAAACGCAGATCATACGCATTCAACGTAGTACATCCGCACATTCTTTTCCAACCGATCAATGCAGATTCAAAACTGAAGCAACCCTAAACCCCCACAATCCCTACCTAGGTTGAATGGATTAGATTATTAGCTACACATTTCTCGTGTCCTCTAAACTCCGCATTGGCTAATACGCTGTCCCATTGCGAAGAATCCTGTGCTTACAGGAGAGAAGATCGAGTAGTCTTCCTGTGAGAGCGTGTTGCGATTCCCCACAGCTCGTTTCTTTGAGCTCATAGAAGTCCCGATCACAGGTTTCCGTCCCGGACCCCGCGCTGGATTTGAAATCTGCATTGTCCGTCCCATTCAGACATCACTTGCAACCACGACACGCCTCTCCACACACACTCACAGCAGCACATGCACCGCCACTCCTCGCCACCAATTCCTGCCGCCCACTTCATTTTCCGCAGCCCCCACACAAAGTCACCATCTCGTTCGACGTCATCTTCTCCAACGCGACCGCATTCCCACTTCATCCCGATCTCTCGCCACCCACACCCGATCCACAAATCTCCCACACCATCTCCCACTCCATTTCCCACCCCATCTCACATGCCATTTCACTCCCCTCCACAAACATAGAGATCGCAACCACGAATGGTCCCACTACTGTCGACAAGCAGAGCAGCTCCTACAGGAACTGAACACCACCACGACCCAGCTATACAACCAACGGTCCCAACAGGCAGGAGTAGTGATGATGGAGACTCAACAAACACACACACACACACAACAAACCCAGCGACGAAAACCCGGATCTTGGGCAGAGTTGAGAGCAGCTGTACATCATGTAGCCTGTCAAGAGCTAGTACTGGCCCAAGCTCACTCCCCGTAGAAGTGATGAGAGCGAGGAGATCATCTCACTACTCAAAACAAACACAAAGATCCACAGGGATGCTGCAGCATTGACACTACTGACTGTTTCAGGTATGTAGCTAGCTGGTCATCATCATCCCGGCTATGGAAAAGAGGGAGCCGGACGTGAGCCCGGTGCTTGGGAAGGGAATAATGCGCAGCACGAGGGGACGCCAGGAAGGCCGAATTGCCGAAATGGGCGAATGGGAAACTCACTGCGACGAATTGAGCCAAATGCGGGCAACTGCAAAGGTGTCGCGGAGCGGCGCCCGCGGACGCGAGATGCCAGATGCCAGGGCGGACGACGGGACAAGCGCGAGCCGGCAACGACGCGGGTCTGCGGACTGCGGACCGTTGGATCGATGAGGGGGGTCTTGGACCCAGGGCCGCCGATCTGGACGCCCGACCGGGACGGGACGGGGCGGGTCCTGTTTTGGTCCGTCCGTCGGTCGGTCCGTCCGTTCATTCGAGGGGCCCTTGCGGTTAATGCTGGGCTTTGTGGGGAAATGCACCGTTGCACGCCGGTTTACGTGAGGAACGCCCACTCAGGGATGGGCACGTACACCTCGCCCTTCAATTGGGTTCCTAAACTTAAAACTTAAACTTAACCCCTAAGCGTCTAGATTCATTGAGGAAAGAAGTAACCATAGAATCAAATTCACTGTAGGTCAGTTTCGGAAATAAGTAGGGAAAATTTGGATTGTGTCTTAAATTTTTAAAAATTATACAACTATTCATGAAAATCTGAAAAATTTTAATTGTTGCTAATTCTCAATATCCAAAAATTATTCTTGAGAAAATTTAGAAAAAGGAACACATATACAAAAAAATCAATTCAAAATTAGGAATTTTTAAATTTTTTTTTTAAAAGAAAGTGCCAAAAGTCGTGAAATCCAAATCAATCTACCAAATCATTGAACTACAAAAAATAACCTATGTCTACAGCAAGGGGCCAAAACTGACCTACCTACGCGTACGGTCATTGCATTAATTTTACTGGAAATTGAATAAATAAATGTAATAAAATAACAAAATAAATTTGGGATATGAAAATAATGAACTTTGACCATGCTAATCTTTAAATTGACTTTTAAGGATAATTGCATAGCTTAGACTTTATGAAATCAATAAAGATGTGTATAGCTCTACAAATTTTTCAATAAAGATTGAGAGGGCAGCAACCTTCTAAGAGTGCTTGCATGAAATTTCTATCAGTGTTGGTGCTATAAACTTCAAAGTATGTAATTTGTAATGAAGAGAGTTTTATGGAAACACCACAGTGACAGTCAAAGCAGTAAGCAAGCTCGGATTCGTACCTTAAATTTGGCTGTTTGTTTGTATTGTTTTGTTTTATTACGTTGAGATCTGCCGGATCGTAAGTCCCCTGGCCGCGTGCTTGGTACCGTCGGAAAGCCCTCCGCGTGGAGGGGTGCACGGGCTTCATTTCGTGGCGTTTGGAGCTACGGTATGGAAGCTACGGTGCGGAAGTTATTGAATTTCAAAGTATTTATGGGTCAAAAAATTAAAAAATTACTTTTCCTTTGATTTCGGGCGCGTTCTTGGTACTATTGGAAAGCTCTTGGCAAGGAGGGGTGGATGGGCTTTGTTTTCTTGGCGTTTGGAGCTATGGTGTGAAAGATATTGAATTTTGAAGGGTTTTTTATGAATTAAAAAATAGGAAAATTATTTTTACTATGATTTTGGCTGTGGCAAAGGCATAGGGCACACTAGTCTATATAAAATCCACTAATGAATATGTTGCACCATGAAGTCCATGTCCAAGCTCAATGATGTGGACAGTAGTGTTCCAAAATAAATGAAATTATGTACTTTGACAAATGTTCTTCATAATATTAATCCCTAAATGTATTTGACTGATGTTTTCACCAAGACCGCTCTAATATTGTCATTTCTAGTACAAGTACCAAATTTTAGAAGGAAAAAAAAACAGACTTAGACACATGTAACTGTAGGATCTTGAAGTACACTAGTTCAAGAAGATGTAGAAAAAATTTCAGAAACTTCCACCTTGCAAGATATTAGCATTTGAATTGACAAAAATCCATTTTTTGGCCCTAAGAAAAAATTAGACAACTGTAAATTACAAGGTCACATTTGTATGAAAAAATGTCCAAAATGGTGGTTACCCTTTGGATTCATTCAAGGCAAGTTTGCTACATGCTTGGAATTTTACAACATGTAAGAAAACAAAATAGTAAGTAGAAAGAAATAGATAATGATTCAAAATACAAAATTGTCAAGAACTTAGTTATGCAATTAAAAAATACTAGCTCCAATGGTTTAAATGTTGTAATAAACAATCTAAAACGAAAGTTTTTATATTTTTTCAAAAATATTGAAAATTGAGTTGAATAAAGGACTTGAAAGTTTATTTTAGAGTAGAGATACCATAACTGCCCTTAGACTAAAACTCCTCATAACTTTCATCTCATGGATCAAAATGGAATGATTCAAAGCTTTCTATTTTTGCCTAATGCTATATTTTTGTTGGCCCTACAGTGTCATATTCACACTTGTACACTGCATGCGATACATAATTTTGAAAACTACTAACAAGGCTTTTTCAACATAAGGCTTTATCACAAATTTCTCTTAAAACTGGCCATGCGTTGTTCACAAAACAAACTTGAACTCCTTTGTGAAGCCCACAAAAAATGGATGGATGAAAAATGTCAATCCTATGTCTGTCGCAACCTATCAAGTCTGTGTGTCATTCGAATCAGAGCAATTCATGATTAAACCAATTTCAATCTAGAGTATAGTTACTACACATAAAATTTGTACAAATATTAACCCCTAAAGGATCAAACGGCGTTTTTTGGCAACATAGCAATTTTGGGCAGCTCACTACAAACGGAGTTTTTAATTTTTTTTCTTTGAAAATTTCACAAAACATGTGCCCGAGGAGTAGCTTTAAGGTCCAACAATTTTCATAACTTTTGACTACATGGTTAAAAAGTTACTAGATGATATGTCATTTTCAATAATCGGCAGGCAACTCAAAAAAATTCTGAAAAATCATTTAAAAAACAAATAAAAAAACTTGAAATTGGTTTCTTAGGTTAATATAAAGCTTCAAATTATTCCATTTTGATTTATGTGATGAAAATTATGATGTGATTTAGTTTGCAGGCAATTATGGGTTCCGTACTCTAAAATAAACTTTGAAGTTCTTTATTTAACTCAATTTTTAATATTTTTTGAAAAAATAAATAAAAGCATAGGATGTATATTGTTTATTAGAACATTACAACCTCTGGGATTGACATTTTCAATTCCATTATTAAATTCTAAAAAAATTTAGTGTTACGAATCATTTTCTACTTCTTTTTACAACCTATTTTTTTCTTGTATGTTGTACAATTCCAAATGGGCTAAAATTTTTCAAGCATGTAGCCAACTTGCTTTGAAGAATTAATCCAAGGAGTAAACACCATCTTAGACATTTTTTCAAACAAGTGTGACCTTGTGAAGTGTAGCTGCCTGAATTTTTGCAGGGCCAGAAAAAGGGTTTTTGTCAATTCAAATGCTAATATCTTGCAATCTACAAGGTGGAAAATTCTGAAATTTTTTCTACATGTTCTCAAACAAGCTTACTACAAGATCCTACGTTTACAAATGTCCCAAAATGTATTTTTTCTAAAATTTAGTACTTGTACTACAAATGGCAATTTTGGAGCTGTTTTGGTGAAATTATAGTCTCTGATCTTTAGGATTTAAGCTTTGTGGAGTAATTTAAAATTTGTAAGAATAAGCTTTATGGCATAATCGATATGCTATAGAAATTGAACAAGAATTTTTGCACATTGGTGAAGGATAATGAATCAAAATGCAAGTGGTTCCATAATTTTTGAAGCATTGTGAATTAAAATCATATTTTTAGAGATGCAAGGTTTAGG
Source organism: Neckera pumila (assembly GCA_963969595.1). Taxonomy (NCBI): domain Eukaryota; kingdom Viridiplantae; phylum Streptophyta; class Bryopsida; order Hypnales; family Neckeraceae; genus Neckera; species Neckera pumila. The sequence goes on from OZ018408.1 coordinate 25,615,082, forward strand.
AAGCTAAAAGTGTAATCCAAGAGATACCAGAATTCATTTGATTGAAATGGCACTAGTAGTATCAAAACATATCATAGAGAAGAAGTTAAAACAGAAAAAAATGTACCCAAAATTAACCAATTGTAAGGTTGCCACCTCCGAAGTATTATAAATAGACTTGCTCACTACCCAAAAAATGGCCTCCGCCTCCACCTTACACTTGTCCTTCTAATGCTCACCGTTTTGGATATCCTCCTTGTTCAGTTTCCTTCAAAAGTAAAATAGGAGGCTCAGAAACTACTCATCTAAGGGCTGGTCCGCCTTTTTTATATATTACGTGGATGGAAATATTCTTAGCTCAATTTTTAGACATAGAGAAATAGATGAAGAACCTAGTACAAGTGGTTTCATATTTTTGAAGCATTATTGAATTAGTTATGAATTTTCAAACGAGTTGCGCCATAGGTGCCTATTTACGACCCTAGGTCTTCTATAAAACGTTTGCTTGCAATTCTAAAGAAAGATGGTGAAAGCTAAAAAAAATTTGGCTCTTACAATTAATATTGTTTTTTTCCTTGGTGCATTCAATGACTATTGAGGTCAACTTTAGAACCACCTCATGTCCTTTTCACAGCCATTTATAGGGGCGGTTCAATGCCCGTGTGACCTTTGAGCCTCCTACCTTAGGGGTCAATTTTTCAAAGTGGTCAATTTTAGGTGTCATTATCTTGAGGTAACTATGACTGTGCATCTAAGCAATCAATTGACCACTGTTCCTATTGCCTAATTTTTTTAGCATCTTTTTGGAAGACAAAAAGGGTATTATTGAAGCCAATTTTGTGCAATTTTGGACAACGTAGGAATAAACAATGAATTTTCAAAGCTTTAAAATAGGTGTATCCAAAAGCGACCCTAGGCTCTCACAAATAGAGATTACATGTTTCAAGCAAGGATTTGTAGGGTTGGTTAGAGAAAAGGCCACAATTAGATGGAGTTACTATAATTGAAATTATCCCAATACCTAATTGAAGACAATTCATGTTCTTAAATTTTTCCAGTCTTTTAATCTTGTTGGGATGCAAAAAGAAATTCCACATATTTGCCCCTAAAGGACCAAGTGTCCATTCAATATACACAAGAATCTTGGGTAGGTTCCTTTGAAGTTAATTTTGATGAGATGTTCATGAAATTGAATACGTACCCCATTAATAGGAATATGATTTTTTTTCCAATCAGGTGCCCAGATCAAAAGTTATGTTCTTCTAAATTTTTTGGACAGCTTAAGCAACTTGAGTAGCATTGGGATGCATATGCAAAATTCCTCTTATTTAGAAATTTGAGAGGCATGTGACTGACATAGTACAAGATGTATAGGTCCAAAATTAACCATGTGTAGTGTAAAATCTCACTCTAGAATGGGTTAAAGTCTATTGGCCTTTTTGGAAAAGAACCTTCTAACTTCAAATGTTATAATCTTTCAAACCATGAAGTCAAAGTTTCTTAAATTTTCACCGCACATTTCCATAGGAGTCCAATATGAGTTTGTACTGTCGGATTTTTTTTTAACCCTTTTTTTTCATTTTTTTTCTCAATACCCTAAAAAGTGACACTTTTTCATAATTTCTACGTGATATATACCTCAGTCCTTTAAAGGCTAATAATTTGCATTTAAAGGACACCACATGACTAAATTATGAACTTTCAGAGACATGAAAATAAATATATCCAAAGTTGAGGCTACATTCTCACAAATAGAGGTTGCATGTTTCACTAAAGAATTCAATAACAATATAGAATAGAAGTCCAAATAGGCACGATTACCTTGTAGAATAATACAATATCATAGTTGAATAGTTTCACCCCATTTGCAACAAATAATTAAATAATTAAATTTATTCAGAAGAATTCAATTCACTACAAGAAACCCACATTTTAGGTATTGAGCCAAAATTATTTTAACCCCTAAAGGACCATTGTCTCTTCGGGGGACAAATACATTTTCGGGCAAGCACCTACGAGCTGAAATTTTCTCTTGATTTTTTGAAACTTTTTTTGGAGGTAGAAAAACTGATTGGCTTTGTAGTGATATAATTTCTTTCACAATCGGTGCCCGGAAACAAAAGTTGTGTCCAAATAAGCTCAAAACAAGGGACGGGAGCAGCGCGGGCACCAAAAAAAAAATTGCAATTTTATTTTTATTTTATTTTTAGTATTTTTTCCCTCATAGATTATATTTTTGTCTATCTAGAAATCTATGATTCATTTCATTTGGATTTGCTATGAGAAAGTTATAGACATTATTGTTTTTCAAGCAATTAGGGCATCTTTTTGAAAAAATAACGTGTAGGATTCATTTCTGAATGCAGTTTTTCAACATTTTCAATTTTTTTTTTTGCATGGTTTAATTTACTTGCTTGAATAATCTCATTGTTGGTATTGTTGCATTTTAATTCCATCTAAAATATATGAATATTTTTTATTTCCCTTTTATCTTGTATCTACTTCTATTTAACAATTTTTTTAATAATGAAAATTAAAAATTTTAAACTTTATTTATTTTTGCTAGATTCTGAACTCAATTCTCCACTATAAAAATTTAAAGCTCAAAACTTTATAGTGCAAAAGTTTAAAGTTAAAAATGTTCAATGTCAAAAAATCCAGTCTTACAATGTGCTGGAAAACTTGTTTTTTTCACTTTAAACACCAATATCTTGCAATCTGCATGGTCAAAACTTCTGAAATTTTTGAACACATTCTCATACTAGTTAGGTGTAATATCCTATGGATAAACTTGCACAAAAAACATTTTTAATTTTTTTTCACTCTTTGCTATAGAAATGGCAGTTTGGGGTGTTTTTTGGCAGAAAAAAGGTCTTGGGTCCTTACGAGTTAAACGGATTTTAGGTAATGTCAATGTTGACAACTCATTGTTTGTATGTTAATATTGATGTTATATTGGACATTCTTGTTGACATTTAAACATTGGGTTGTCACCACCTAAAATCTATTTAAAGAAATTGGGGCTTGTTATCTAAAATGCGGGTTTCTTATAGTGACTCTTTGAATGCTTTTGATTTCTAGAATGTAACATGTTTCAATTTTCAAAACAAAATATTTTTAGTGCAATAATTTAATATATTTTTATAATTTAATATATTTTTATAATTTAAAATGATAATTGATTGAAACACATCAATGTGACAAATATTCATGATTCAATTGCGTACATATGATGAAAACATAAATTAGCATATTTTTGAAAGAAAATTTAAAATCTCAAAAAAAATTTGAAATTCACACTACGAGAATTCAATGTTGGGATGGCAATTGTCCAAATTTCGTAAAGTAGATATCTCTCTATTGTAATTAGATTTTGTATTATATCTTCTTATATTCTAAAGTCTAATGACAAAAATAGGGTGACAATGAGAATTTCTTTTTTAATTTTTTAAATAAATAAATAAACAAATAAACAAAATATCCTTTTATATAGAATAGATCAATATATATAAGGAAATTAACTTAATGTCCATTAGTAAGGGGAAAAATATGAGACTTTTGATTTGTAGGCAACTATGGTACTTTGTAGAAAAGTAAACATGATGCTTCTTATTTAGCTCAATTTTAACAGTATTAAAAAAATAATATGATAAACGTTTTGAGAAAAAGAGCTTGCAATTGCACAATATTAAGTGTTTTTCATTTGCAGTTTTCCTCTCTAAAAATATATTTTAATCTCAGCTACAAAATATATTTTTTCATTTTAATCTTCATCATTTAAAAAAAAGTTATTCTAATGTAAATTATGAACATTTTATTTTTTAATACAATTATTTGAAGAAAAGACCATCTGTAAACAAGCAATTTACACATATGAAAAATATTTAAAAATTTCCAATTTCCAGAGGCCTTCGTCCCCATCTGCAAACAACGGAACATCGCTGGCAATTAGAGTTTTCAACCAAATCTCAGGTTCCATTCCTCAGTGGATCAATACCGATCCAGAGATGACTGACCAACACGTCAATAAAATTGGTCACTTAGAAGTACAAAAGCCATTGCAAGACATAGAATCTCAAACCAAAGTCGACTTCCTCAAATAGAGACCGTAGTGGCGACTAATGTACAACCACAAGCTTCATGGGGTCAGGTTAGGGATCTACAGAAGGACGCTTGGGACTACTTAAATAACCAATTCATAGATAAGGAAGACCGCGAGGAGAGCGCTAGGAATACTCCCAACTAGGAAAGTTTATGAAGTTAAAAATTCTATTGCAAAATGTCAGAGGGCTGAACGATCCTGCAGCCATAGATAATCTTAGGAATTACAATAGGAAGAATCCAGTCGACTTTATGTTCATCCAGGAACATAAACTTCGGGGCGTCAATGCTTCACGACTGGGATCGATACTGTGGAAGCGGGCTAAGTACTTCTCCACCAAAGCCAAACCGAGATACACGACAGATGGAAGAAACGCAGGCAAAGGTGGGGTCGCTGCTTTTATCTCGCCCAAGTGGGCAAACCAGATAAAACTATCTGGTTTGATCTTTGGCGGAAGGGCTCAATGGTTCATACTCAGTCGAATTACAGGAGGCGATTTAGGGTTTGTGAACTTATACGCACCAACTGATCCTCAACCAAGACGAATCCTTTGGGAATCCATGACCCGTGAATTGCCAAAAACTTGCAGATGGATAATGCTGGGCGACTTTAACATGGTGGAGCGAAGGAGTGATAAATTGACCGCATGTGGGAAATCAATGCCGATAAACAAACGTCTCTTATTTAATGGGTTGAAAGACACGATCCAAGTCATGGAATGCCCGCTTACCACCCCCAGTTTAAAGTACTCATGGGACAACTCTAGGGAGGCAAATGCCAGAGTCATGGCACGTTTGGATAGATGCTACATCTTTCCAAAATCAGTAAATGGAAACAGGAAAATTACTGAATATTGAATTAAAGGTGACCATACTAGATCTGACCACTGTCCAGTTTCCATTCACATAGAGCTCGAGAAAACGCCAACCCGTCCTAGTAGGTGGGTGATGTCCTCGCACTACCTAGATGAGGCCGATCATGTGATTCGACATACTTGGGAATCAGCACCACAACAGGCTGGCTTCTTCTCAAAACTCAAGCGAGTGACTAAGGCGTACAGGAGCTACTGTATCAAGAGAGCCAGCGATTACAGAGCACACGAAGTCTCCTTGTGTAACAGACTCGAAATGAAGACCGACCAGCTTCAAAATTCACCCTTTTCAGTCCAATTACAGGAAGACGTCAACCAGATCAAGGATGAACTTGCAAATCTTGAAGTAAGGAAAGTTGACGGTCAGAAAGTAAGGTCCTGGGCAAGATGGAGATTATATGGTGACCGCATGTCTGCCGAGTTCTTTAAAGCGGTCAAGGAAGAACCAGTCAATACTTCGATTACTGAGCTAAAGGATCACCTAGGCTCACTCAAACAGGAACGAAGTGAACTCGAGAACATATGCACAGCTTTCTACTTGAGATTATATTCCCAAGCAGAATCGACTCTAGTAGAACGCGAGGCCCAAGAGAAGATCTTAGACTGTGTAGAAAGTAGATTCTCACAACCCATGGCGCAGGAGCTAGACAGACGCTTGACCCAAAACGAGCTTCACCAGGCGCTAATATAGATGGCAAATGGGAGAAGCCCAGGACCTAATGGGGTAACGACGGAATTCTTCTGTCGTTTCTGGGATTTGCTCGGGGAAGAATTCACTAATATGATATGTGAATCAATCACGAAGGGTAGTTTTCCGGATGGCATGACCTCAGGATCAATTATACTTCTCTTCAAGGCGGGAGAGCAAGCCGATCTTTCTAACTGGAGACCAATAACTCTGTTAAATGTCTCCTACAAGATCGTGGCGAAGGCTTTACAAATTCAAATGCAGAGCCTACTTAAGGAGGTAATTAGCCCAGAACAATCTACATTCCTCCCATCACGACATATTTTAGCCAACATTCTTCTTCAATATGAGACTGTGGAATGGGCTCGAGAGTCAGATCAAGATCTTATCTTCTTGAAATTAGATTTCACCAAAGCTTATGACATGGTGTCGTGGGAGTTCCTTCTCCAAGTCATGGAAAAAATGGGTATTCCCCAATCGTTTTCACAGATAGTGATGATGCTCTTACGGAATGCTTCGGCATCAGTTTTATTAAACGGCAAAGCCACCGCACCCTTCCCTATTCTACGTGGCGTAAGGCAAGGCTGTCCATTGGCGCCATATCTTTTCTTATTAGTTGGAGAAGCTCTGAATATGGCCGCAACTATGGAGCAAAGGACGGGCAGAATTCAAGGGATTCTTCTACCGGATGGTGAGTCACAGCAACTAATTTCGCAATATGCCGATGACACAGGCTTCTCCATAGTAGGACAAGAGATTTTCTTCCAAAACTCCATATCGCTCTTGAAGGTTTTTGGAGTCGCTTCTGGCCTCACTATAAACTGGATCAAGAGCACCGGGTATTGTTTCTCTAAGCTAATTAGACTAGCTTGGACAAACAGATACGAACTCACTTGGGCTCCTCCGGGATCAATAACGAAACTTCTCAGAGCTCTTTTTGGGATCACGCTTGAGACCCCAGACATAGACGAGTTTTTACAAGGAAAAATTACCAAAAAACTCGCGTATTGGACCACTCAGAGACTGTCGCTTGCAGGGAGAGTAATGGTGATAAATGCCATTCTATTGTCAACTCTGTACTACTTCATTGCAATATGGACGGGGTCACTACAGGCCATCAGGGCAATCAGGGGCAAGCTACGCAACTACCAGTGGAGCGGCTCTGAACACACATCAAGAACAAGGGTTAATTGGGAAGATTGCTGCCTCCCCAAAGTGGCTGGTGGATTAAAGATTTTGGACCCGCAAATCTCCCTCACGGCCTTATTGGTGAAATGGATCTTATATGCCATTGAACCAGGAATTTCAAACCTCAAGATTTTACTAAGGCACAAGATCCTCAAGATGAAGCCAAATTCCAAACTTGGATTTTGGTACCCTTCAGCAGCTTGGCTAATGGTACAGAGTCCGTCCGTCACCAGGGGTTCCAGAATATGGAACAGAGTAACGGCTGCGTGGAGATGCATTGCCAAACACATCGAACCCATCCCACCTAAGAACGCAGAGGAGGTACTATTGACAAGCTTGTGGTGGGCCACTAGTTACATTGGTTCAAATTTCCATTTCAACCAGAAGAGAGCTCGAGAGTTGGCACACAGTGGACTTAGGACAATCGCAGATTTATGGGACTTAGACAGGCAAGACTTCAAGCCATGGGTGGAAGTACAAGATCATTTTCAACTCACGGACACAGAATATGGCCAATGGCGTTATCTCATCTCACAAATTCCACAAGAATGGATAGTTTTTTTTCCAGACACGTCAATCAGGTTAAGGCTAGACATTGGGTTGGTATCTTCAAGACAGCAAACGATGAGATCCCAATGCTCACATGGAAGGTTGGAGAGCAAGGATTACGGCTTCAGTCAGCACAACCTCAAAATATCTCCTTATCAGAAGCTAATTCTTACGCAACTGTCGGGCATAGCTCCAGGCAAGTATCAACTCTTACTTTATTAAAAGAAGACACAAGGTATGAAGGTTTTCTCTGGAGAGTGCAAGTTCTGGAAGGGAGGAAAACAGTGAAAGGGATACCAATTTTGCTATTTGCTAGTGCCATCCAAACTTTGAGCTTTGACCCCGGCAGGTGGAAATGGGCCAACGGTATCAAATTAATAGCATACTCTACAGCTACTGGAAGGCTATTACTCACCAAACAAACCCAGCTTAAACGCTCCATTCCATAAAAATGGTCCGGCCACCTTCCACCAGGTTTTCTGCCAGACTGGAGAGATCTTTGGCAGAATACACGAGCCCAAAAGGAAGCAGCTTTCATGTGGTCCGTGTGGCATAACGCGGTAGCTATTCACTCTTGGAGGGCCCGGATCAATCTAGGCATCGACACTAGGTGTAACTGCTGCACATCTGACAGCTCAGAGACTCCCATCCACAGGTTTTTTTACTGCCCGTGAGTCCAAGAGGGATGGGAATATGCCCAGTCTATCCTCATTCACTTATGTGGTGACCAGTATAAGTTTATCTTATACACTAGACTTAGCTACAAGCATTGCATTTTTGGTGATTCACTTCCTCGTCGGTTCCTGCGGTTTAAAAACCTATGGTCTCTACTTAGGGGATCTTCACTTTGGATCATTTGGATCTCTAGGAACAGTAGAGTGTTTACACAACAAGAGTGGACCCGTGAGAGCACTCACAAAGCCTTATGGATGACTTTACTTGACTCATGTAGGGGAGCTCAAATTAAGGCAACCAGAGCAACTCATCAGAGGCCACAGAATACGGGGAGTATTTGGACCAAGTTTGAGAAAACTTGGCTTCACGATCCGATCTTAGCTTTTCATGAAGAGGGGTGGTACACTTGGAACAGAGACGGTTCCCCGTCTTGTTTGTTCGCTTAGTTGTTGCCCTGCCTCTTGCCTTTAGGTTTGTTTTGGATTCTTTCTTCGTTTCTTTTCTTTGCTTGTTTTCTCTTCACTGTCCAGCCGTGTGGCTTGGCTGCTTTGTACTTGGTTCCTGGTTTCTTTTTTAATGCAGTGGGTTCTCCCATTTGTTCAAAAAAAAAAAAAAAAAAAAAAATTTAAAATTATCAGTCACTAGCTTCAATAAATACCAGTAGTCATTTGGCTTCAAGGTTATTGTCAGTGGATGTTTTTGGGTGCAAGAAACTAAATAATTACTTGACTATTTTTTTACACTATTCTTTAGTAACACATGTGCCTCATGCCTAATGAAGAATTTCAAATTAATAGGATGATTATTGTTATATCTACCAATTTGTTTTTTCATTTTGCTATAAAAGAAACTATGACAATTTTTCATGAAACTAATATGAAATTTTCATATTGATAGACAACATGTTTTCTCAAATAAATAAAATGTAAGATAAAAAATTAAAAAGCAGAAATGCTTTTTAACTATTTGACAATGGACTCGGACCATTAGAGGGGATTTGGCCCTCCCAAAAGGCTACGAGTTCTCGATTGCAAGGAACTAGCTGCGCTGCTGTAGCAGTGTGACGTGGCCAAGTTCGGCCGCTTAACTTCTTTTTTTTTTCAAATTTTCATTTTTTTTTAATTTCAGAAGCAATTTTTTTTTTTTTTTTTTTCTTTTGGTAATTAGGGTTCTGACAGCAACTCGACGTTCCCTCTTTGCATTGGGAACAAATTGGAGAATGGGCCTGAAATAGCCCTTTACTACCCTCAAATAACATCTAATGCTTTAACCCCTAAGGACCGAGGCCCTTTTTCTGCCAAAGAACATTCAAAATTGCCATTTCTTTGGCAAAAAGTAAAAAAAATTGAAATTTTTTTTATCACATCTAACCATAGGATTTTACACCTACCTAGTATGAGAGTGTGTAGAAAAAATTTCAGAATTTTTGACCGCACAAATTGCAAGATATCTGCGTTTAAAGTGAAAAAAACAAGTTTTTCAGCACATTGCGGGACTATATTTTTTGACTTTGAACATTTTTAACTTAAAATTTTTGCACTACACAATTTTGAGCTTTGAATCTTTGTAGTGGAGAATTGAGTTGAGAGTCTAGAAAAAAAAAATTCAAAAAAAACTTAATTATCATTCTTTAAAAAATTGCATTCAGAAATGCATCTTAGAAGTTATTTTTTTCAAGAAGATGCTCTAATTGCCCAAAAAACAAGAATGTCCATAACTTTCTCATAACAAATCCAAATGAAATGAATCAAAGCTCTCTAGATAGACAAAAATATAATCTATGAGAAAAAAAATATTTAAAAAAAAATTCAAATTTTTGTCCATTTTTTTTTGCTGCCCACTGTCCCTTATTTTGAGCTTATTTGGTCATGACTTTTTTTCCTGGGCACCGATTGTGAAAAAAATTATATTTCCACGAATATTATTAGTTTTTCTATCTTCAAAAAAATATTTCAAAAAATCATGACAAAATTTCAGCCCGTAGGTATTTGCCCAAAAATGCATTTGTCCCCCAAACGGACAATGGTCCTTTAGGGGTTAAGGATTACTGATCCAAAATTGCATTAGTGGAAACTTTATGTCCTCTAGATGATTTCAAGAAAGTCTCACAAAAGGAAAAAAACACTTTTTGACCTTTAAAAGACCAGCATGTGTTTTTGGCAATATAGGAAATTTTGGGCAGGTATATGTGACTAGTGATTTGCATGTTTTAGGTCCAATTTTAATAGAAGTTGTGGATGAGAGATATCTTTCATTTGAACAAAATTTAATGACATTAGAAAATATGAATCAACAGTTACGGGCTAATATGTTACTTTATTCCCTCCAGTCCATTCAGATAAAAAAAAATCACTTTTTTTAGAAATAAAAACTTGAAATTGGTTTTCTAGAATTATATATATGTGAAAAGCTTTCAATCATTCCATTTTTATCAATGAGTCAAAACTTATAAGAACTTTTTTGGTTTGCGGGCAGTTATGGGTTCTCAACTCTAAAATAAACTTTGAAGTCCTTATCTTAGTCAATTTCCAATATTTTTTGAAAAAAATAAACTCCTAGGATGTAGATTGTTTATTACAACATTGCAACCATTGAAGTTGCTTTTTTCAATTCCATAATTAAATTCTTAACAATTTCGTATTTTGAATCATTCTTTAATATTATCCACTTACTATTTTTTTTTAATATGTTGTACAATTTCAAATGATCTGAAATTTTCCAAACATGTGGCCAACTTGTCTAGGAAAATTAATCCAAAGAAACACCACCAATTTGGACATTTTTCATAGAAAAGCAAGCTTATGAAGTGCAGTTGCTTGATTTTCCACAGAGCCAAAAAAAGCATTTGTGTGATTTCAAACACTCACTAGTGTGCCCTGTGCCATTTCCACAACCAAAAAAAAAGGAGTAGTAATTTTCTTATTTTTTTATTCATATAACAAAAATTCAAAATTCAATAACTTTCACACCTTAGGTCCAAATGCCATGAAACAAAGCTCGTGCACCCCTCCTTGCCGAGCGCTTTTCGACAATACCACACACGTGATCAAGGGACGCATGGTCCAAGAGATCGCTTCATAACAAAAACAAAAACAAAAGAACAGCTTGCCTTAACCCCTAAAGGACCATTGTCCCTTCGGGGGACAAATGCATTTTGGGGCAGGTACCTACAGGCTGAAATTTTCTCCAGATTTTTCGAAACTTTTTTGGGAGGTAAAAAAGCTGATTAACTTCGTGGGAATATAATTTTTTTTCACAATTTGTGTTTGGGAACAAAAGTTATGACCAAATAAGCTCAAAACAAGGGACAGGGGGGAGTGCGGGCAGTAAAAATAATTAGCATTTTTTTAATTTATTTTTTAAGTATTTTTTTTCTCATAGATTATATCTTTGTCTATCTAGAAAGCTTTGATTCATTTCATTGGATTTGTTATGAGAAAGTTATGGACATTCTTGTTTTTTGGATAATTAGAGCATCTTTTTGAAAAAAATAACTTGTAGGATTCATTTTTGAAAGCAATTTTTCAAATTCTTCAATATTTTTTTCTTTCATAGATTAGTTTTTTTGCTAGAACAATTTTTTTGCTAGAACCATTGGGATTTTTTTGCCTTCATGGATTAGTTTTTTTGCGAGAACCATTGGGATTGGTGCATTTCGATTCCATCTAAAATATATGAATATTTTAAATTTCCTTCTATCTCATACCTACTTCTATTTAACAATTTTTTTAATAATGAAAATTAAGTTTTTTTGAACTTTTTTATGCTCGATTCTCAATTCAATTCTCCACTATAAACATTTAAAGCTCAAAACTGTGTAGTGCAAAAATTTAAAGTTAAAAATGTTCAAAGTCATAAAATCCAGTCCCACAATGTGCTGAAAAACTTGTTTTTTTCACTTTGAATTCAAATATCTTGCAATCTGTACGGTCAAAAATTCAGAAATTTTTCCCACACATTTTTATACTAGTTAGGTGTAAGATCCTACTGACAGATGTGCAAAAAAAAAAAATTTAAGTTTTTTTCACTCTTTGCTATAAAAATGGTAGTTTTGGGTGTTTTTTGGTAGAAAAAAGGCCTTGGGCCTTTAGGGGTTAAGGTATGGATATCTATCAATCCACAAAGTAGAACTGCATGAAATTTTCCTCACATGTTCTCAAATCAGTGTAACACAAGATCCTACGATCACATGTGTCCAAAAAGAGTGTTTTCTTAAACTTTGGTACTTCTACAACGAATGGCACTTTTAGAACGTTTTTGGTGAAAACATAGTCATGGAACTTTTAAGTGTTAATTCAATTTCTTTTAGGAGAGTTCCTTAAATCCTACTTCAATATAAGCTATGTACTCTCTCTTTATGATATTTTTGACTTTTTTGTATAAGGAAAAGGCAAATCCATGGATCATAGTCTACTGTATTTTAGTAACTTTTTCTTTATTAGAATTCAATTCATAAAAATGATATTTTTTGAATTTTGCTCCAACCAATGAAATAAAGCTTATGAAGCTAGTAAGGTAAAGCAGCCCATTGTGGTCAAATGACCCATGGGGGACACATGATGATCCCATTGTGGTTTTTCTGACCACAATCAATATCTCACCTAACTTCAATGGAGTAATTAGTGACCTTATCAGGAACATGCAGTAATTTTAGTGTAAGTCATTGTAGGAAGTGACTTTTTATGTCCATCCACATATAAAAAAAAATTGTCTCCTTTAGAAGAAGTAGGTGAGCATTATGGATACACTTGTAGTTGGTTTTGGGGTAGTTTGCCGACTTCTTTAGGTTGAACACTTGAGAAATTCATTGCTAATTCATACTCTATCTGAAAATTATGATTTCAATTGCCTTTACAAATTCTCATACTTGTCTTTACATGGGAAAAAAATTGAAAAACTTTAGTGATGGGATGATGGCAGACTCCTAATTCTGACCACAATGGGCTGCTTTACCTTATCCACTCTAAGTTGAAAATTTTTTAAATTCCTAAAATGAAGTAATTTATTTCAATTTGAACTTCGGGTTTATCACTATGAATTGCTGAATTTCTAATTTTAGAATGATATGACAGAAAAAATACATTATGGTGTTCTACACCATAATATACATCTATGGAGAATTTTTTTGATTTCTCAGCATAATTTATATTTGGTATATGAATTATTTTTACAATAGTTTTAAATCTTCTAAAAATTTTAATATTCTTCTACCTTAGGTTTATGATTTATAAAACTATAGAAGACACTTAATTACCTCTAAGAAGTTAAATAAAAAAATTTCATGCATATATAGAGTTGAAAAAAAAGAAGCATATAAAGACATCCACACCTTGTTTTGTTTTGTTTGTTTGTTACGGTGAAATATCCTGGACCTTGCATCTTCCAGTTGCGTTCTTGGTACTGTCAAAAAGCCCTCAGCAAGGAGGGGTGCAAGGGCTTTATTTTCTGGCATTTGGACCTATGGCGGGAAAGTGATTGAATTTCAAAATTTATATGATCTAAATAATTAGAAAGTTATTTTTATTTTTAATTTGGTTGTGGGAATGGCACAGGGCATACTAGTGAACTTTAAAGTTTGAAAAAGTGGTGGCTTTGGCCAATCCTTTACGAATTAATAAGCCCAATAAGCTTCCATGTACACACTCCCGCCCTTTTTATTTCAAAATGAAAAAGAAATCCAACAATATGGTAACTATACTTAAAATCGCATACTAGATATTCTTGCCTAAATGTACTTATATTATTCATATGACTATGATTGCTTTTAGGTACACCTATTTTCAGCACTTTGAAAATTCATAGTTTATTCATACGGTGTCTAAAAATGCATTCTAAGAGAATCTAGAATCCAGTTTCAACTACAAATGGGACCCACAATTCTTTTTCAATAGAATAGTAAAACCATACTGAATCATGTTGAATTGATTAACTATAAAGTTACCTTGTTGTTGTATCCATCCAATACCTACAGTACAATGCCCTACCAAAAATTCTTGCACTGCCATTTTGTTCTCATATAACACCTCCATTTTCAAATGCAATTTTTCACAATTTTGATGCAATTCTTGCATCATTGCATTTCCTATATAGTTCCAATCATACATACCAAATTTCAATTTCAAAAAAGCAAAATTCCATTTTTGGTGAATTTTTTCATTTTTGTTTTCATAGTTTTACGAGATCATTTATTAAAAAACAATGGTAATGAATTTTTTAATTCAATTGCAGACTTATGTAGAAAACATCTTTACACACATCTTTCTTTCAAAATTCATCTCCAAAAAAATTTCACAATTATCTCTATAGAGATTTCAATGTTGAAGTGACAATGTCCTAATTTTGGAAAATTGATATCTTTTCATTGTAGTTAGATTTTGGCAAGCTAATCGTACCATCATGCTCAAATTTACACAATTAGTTACAATGTGAGGGTCATTTATCAAAATCTAGTTAAGATACAAAGATATCTATTTTATAAAGTTTGGTCATATAGCACCTTACATTGAACTCTTCCTAGAAGGAATTGTGAAACTTTTTTGGAGACGCTTATTGAAGGAAAGATGATTGTAAAAATGTTCCCTACATATTTTTAAAATTGAAATAAAAAAGTATATTATTGTTGTTTTTTAATAAATGATCAAGTAAAACCAAGAAAATAAAATAAAAGAATTCACCAAAACTGGAGTTTTGCTTTTTTGAAGTTGAAATTCAGTATGCATGATTTGAACTATATAAGAATGCAATGATCCAAAAAATTGCATCAAAATTGTGAAAAATTGCATTTGAAAATTGAGGCGTTTGTATGGGAACAAAAAGGCAGTGCAAGAACTTTTGGTAGGGCACTGTACAATGTTCTACCAAAAGTTCTTGCCCATGTAATTTGGATAATTCTGTTTCTTAGTATAATGCAAAAAAGAGTCAATATTTTTGTTTTGCACAACCAACCTTGATATCTTATACAATCCCCCTCAAGCATACCAAATTTTCAGTTTCAAAAAAGCAAAAAATCCATATTGGTGAATTTTTTTAATTTTTTTTCATGGATTTACATGAAAATTCATAGAAAAACATTAGTGATGAATTTTTTTAAATCTTTTGCAAGGATACATAGGAATAATCCACACGTACATCTTTTATTGAAGAAAAGAACACCAAGCCTAATATATTCAATGAAGGGAAATTACAAACAAGCATAAGATAGGGGTATTAAGTCCTTGCAAAGAGATGACCTCTTATACTACTCTACCAACGAATGCGATGACTAACCATATGGGTTATGTCACCTTTTGGAGGGCTGTCCGATGTAGATGTCCATTAGTTTGGCTACAAACAATCTAAGTCATACTACACACTTTCTTCAACACTCCCACTTTGTTTGTTGCCAAACAATGTCAAACCCATCTCCTTACAAAGAGCTTCATGTTGAGGCTTCTCAAGCGATTTGGTAAGCACATCCGCTACCATGTGCTCTATAGGAACATACTTCATTCCAATCACATCACTTTCAATTTTTTTACGAATGAAATGGTGTTGAATGTCCATATGTTTGCTGCGTGAGTGATGAATTGGATTCTTGACCAAGGCAATGGCGCCTTGATTGTCACACATGATGCGTGTACTCTTTTTCTGCTCAAGTCCAACATCACTCATGAATTGCCTTAGTCATATGGTCTTCCTTGTGCATTGGCTAATGGCCATATACTCCGTCTTGGTAGTAAAGAAGGCAATGGTGGGCTGTTTCTTGGAATTCCAAGAGATGGCACAGTCTCCAAGCATAAACACATAGCCCACTGTAGACCTCCTATCACTTGCATCTCCGGCCCAATCGGCATCACAAAAAACCCACCAATGCAAGGCTCTTGCCTCCAAGTACCAAGTTCGCCTCCAAAGTATCTTGGAGATACCTCTTAATTTTCTTTATTGCTGCCCAATGTTTGGGACCACTTTTGGCCATATGTTGGCTCACCACACTCATTGCAAATGCAAGGTCAGGCCTTGTGGCCACCATTGCATACATCAAGCTCCCTACTACGGTTTTGTATGGCACATCTTGTATTTCCAATTTGACATTTTCATATTCTTCATCTGTGAGTTTTGCCATCTTCTCCTTCACATCAAGAGGTGTGCCTATAGATTTGCACCCTTCCATGTTAAAGCGCTTTAACACCTCCTTAATGCACTTACTTTGGCTCATAGTGATGGTGCGGGTAGTCCTTTGCCTTGTAAACTCTATACCAAGACAATAATGTAGCTCTCCAAGATTTTTCATATCATATTAACTCTTCAACATTGTTTTGACCTCCTCCATTTTGCTCATGGTGTTTGTTATGATGATCAAGTCATCATAATAGACAGCGAAAATCACCAAATACTCACTTATTTGCTTGATGTAGAGAGACTGGTCTGCATGACTCCTTGTGTAGCCCTCATTTGCAAAAAATGCATCAACATCCATATACTATGCTCTTCCTGATTGCCTCAACCCCTCGGGGAGGGCACTTGGTTCTACTACTACAAACCACGTGCGAACAAGTGGTTTCTAATAAACTATAATTTCAACCTAAAATTTTGAACATTGTTTGGTAATGACTGTAGGTTTCTATTGCCAAAATTTCCAACTCAAATGAAATATGGAATGATTTCTAGAAGAGGTTGAAAATGAACCTAAAATGGCATATTTTTCAATTCAAATATTTATAGAGAACACATTTAGATGACCATTGCATCAATATTCAACTCAAAATGAGCTTTCAATAGAGAGTTATTTTTAGGAAATTTTTGTTCATTTTTTAGACAATTTTTTAGGATATAATATAGGGGTGTGAAAGTTATTCTTCAGTTCTACAGTGTATCTATTTACTTCTAAAATTTGTAACTAATTATCATTAGCAAAAAAAAATATCAATAATTCAAAACATAAACTTTCAAATTAGAAAAATATATTCATATTTTTTTTGTTTTCATTTATTTAAATTTTAGGATATAATATAGGGGATACAAAGTTTTGGTTGCACGTAGTTTGGATTAGATACACTAAGTGCACCCCTCGTGCTCAACCCATAAATGGCCTTCTTAAGCTTGCACTTGAGGTGTTCTCGGCCTTCTTGAACAAAACTCTTGGATTGGTCCATGTAGATCACCTCTTCAAGATTTGGATTGAGAAATGCCGTGATGATGTCCATTTGGTGCATCTTCAAGTCCATCATTGCCCCTATCGCCGTCATGCATCGAATAGTGCAAAACTTAGCCACAAGAGCAAAAGTCTCATTGAAATCCACTCCTTCAACTTGGAAATACCCCTTGGCCACCAATCTTACCTTGTAGCGCATAATGTTGCCCAGTGCATCTCTCTTGGTGCAGAACACCCACTTGCATCCAACACTTGCACGATCAGGAGGAAGCGGAGAGAGTTCCCATGTACCTTCGGTCATAAGTGAGGCATATTCCTCTTGCATGGCTTGCTCCCACTTGCTTGCATTTGGGCTCTTCATGACTTCCCCAATGTTGCATGGATCTCTTATATACATTACATTAGCATGCTCCACTTGTTTTTGAGGCAAAATATGGTTCTTCCACCATTCTCCAGGCGGCTTATGCTCCCTTGTAGGATATCTTAGAAACATCTCCTTCTCCATCATCTTTGCTTGGTGCCCAACTAGAGGATGTCATAGACTTCTCCTTGGGTATTGGTGGTGTCTCCTCTTGGCTTCCATCCTCTTTTGGCAAAGCTTGGATGGTTGGAGATTTGTCCACCTCAAGCTCTAGTCCTCCATTGCTTCCACTTGGACACATCTCTAAAGTCGTAGACCTCCCTTGCTTCTCCTCAATGAAGGTGACATCTCAACTCTTGACGATCTTCTTTGATTCCAAACACATAAGCTGGTAGGCTTTGGAGCCCTCACAATAGCCCCAAAACAAGCACTTGGAGTTCTTCACATGAAGCTTGGAGCGCTTTGGGCTCAAATCCAAGGCAATGCATACACAAATGGTAACGTGACCAAGGTTTGGCCTCCTCCTACTCCATGCTTCTTGCAGTGTCATAGATGCTACTGCTATTGTAGGACACCTATTGCGTGTGTAAGCTGCATTCAATATGGCTTCCGCCCAAAGATCATATATGAGGCCTTGGGCATGCAACATGGCTCGTGCCATCTCCATAAGTGTGCGATTGGCACGCTATGCCACATGATTTTGCTGTGGAGTATAAGGGGTCGATGTTTAATGTTGAATGCCATGGTCTCTCATAAAAGTCTCAAAGGGCTTGGACATGTATTCCCCTTTGTTGTTTGATCTCAACATCTTCACCTTTTGCCTCAATTCGTTTTCCACAAGGGCCTTCCATGCTTTGAACCTCTCAAACACATCACTTTTGCACTTGAGCATGAACACCCAAATCTTCCTCAAGAGATCATCAATAAAAGTCAAGAAATACTTCGCGCCGCCCATAGAAGTAGTTTTCACAGGGTCGCATACATCGGAGTGCACAATCTCCAACACATTGGCTGCCTTCCGTACTCCATCACTTGAAAATAGTTGCTTTGCTTGCTTCCCTGCAATGCAAGTCTCACAATTAAGGTCGCCAGAGCTCTTCATCACTAGCATGCCATCCACCATGCTTTGAAGGCTCTGCATACTCCTCACGTTGAGGTGGCCTAATTTCTTGTCTGTTAGCTCCAAAGAATGTTGGTGGTTGGATTCTTGTGCCAAACACGTCATGCTGGTACCATTCACCATTTTGAACTTGAATTGGTACAAGTTGCCTTCTCTCGATGCGATGAGAATCATTTTTCCATTGGATGCGTCCAAAGTACAATCCTTGTTGTTGAATTGCACCTTCAAATCTTGTAACACCAACTTGCTCACAGAAAGCAAGTTGGCATGCAACTTGGGCACATGCAACGCATCTTGAATGCAAATTCTTCTCAATTGGTCCTTCACATCCACCTCCACCACAATGCAATCCATGCCAATGGCCTCCACCATGCCATTGTCACCCAAATACACCTTTTGATTGCTAAAGGGCTCATACATAAGGAAAGCTTGCGTATGCGGGATCATGTGTTGAGTAGCACCTATATCAATGATCCAATGGAACATGTTGATGTTATCATACCCGTCACTAGCCGCAAATGCAAAATCATCTTTCATCTCCTTGACACTGGCCTTGTTTGCATTCTCCTTTTTGGACTGCCTACAATATCTTGCAAGGTGACCAGGCTTTCCACCATTGTAACACGTGCGTGTCTCCTTGCATTGTTGTGAGCTCCCTCCTTGGCCATATCGTGAAAGGAGGGCTGCCCCTCCATCTTGGGATTCATTCTCCTTCCTCTTGGACACCTTATGCATCAATCTTGCTGTAATTAAAGCAAGAATGAACTCTGCCATGGGTCTTGTCTCTAAAGCAGTGATGAGATAAATCATACGAAGATACCAAATTCTCAAGGAGAGTCATGACAATATCTCCATCCGTCATGAGCACCTCCAAACATGCGAGTTGGTCCGCAAGTCCCTTCACCTTGTTGATATGGTCGAGCATGTCTTTGTCCTCTTGCATTTTGCACGTGAAGAACTTGCGCCGTATGAAGAGTCTGTTGAATAAGCTTTTTGTCTCATGGATGTTGTAAAGAACAAGCCATGCTTCCGCCGGTCCCTTACATGCTCGAACATGTGCAAGTTGCCTATCCACAAAATTGCAAGCAATCACAGTGAAGGCCTTCTTGACCCTCCAATCATAGGACTTCTTGATACATTGGCATCGGATGGAGGAGGCTTTTCAGTGCCCTCCACAATCTCCCACAAATGCTTCTCAGCCAAAGTCATCTCCATTTTAAACTTCCAAAGTCCGAAATTGTCTCCATTGAACTTGTCAATGACCCTTACGCCGTCTCCTTCACTGATGGTCATGGTGCAATGACTCCCATCCCAATCAAAGCCCTTTTTACGTCAAGTCGCCACTTCTTGTGGTTGTACCAACTCTATAAGGACCCTAAGTGGTCCAAATCACTCCAATGAACACTCAAATGCTCCAAATCTCTCAAATCAAACCTTAAGTGGTCTAAATCACTCCAAAAAACTCTCCAATGGTTTGAATATCTCAACTTCTTGACCTTTGGTCCTCTCGGCCTTTTGGCGCTCTCAACCCTTTCGGTCTACTCGGCCTTTCAGCGCTCTCGACTATTTTGGTCCTTTCAGCCTTTTGGTGCTCTCGACCCTTTCGGTCCTTTCCACCTGTCGGTGCTTTCGACCCTTTTGGTCCTCTCAAAACGACCCCAAATTTTACTTGCTCTAAATTTCGCCAGTGCTCCTCCAACACACCTTGTAAAGAAATCTAACCTCTCATAGCAATTCACATGTGTGGGCCCATAACCTATTGAAGAAAAGAACACCAAGCCTAATGTATTCCGATAAAGGAGAATCACAAACAAGCATGAGAAAGGGGTATTAAGCCCTTGCAAAGAGATGACCTCTTATATTACTCTACCAACAAGTGTGATGACTAACCATATGGGTTATGTCACCTCTTGGAGGGTTGTCCAATGTAAATGTCCATTAATTTGGCTACAAGCAATCTAAGCCATACTACACACTTTCTTCAACATCTTTTATTTAGCAAGCATCTTCAAAAAGTTTCACAATTCTTTCCAAAGAGATTTAAATGGGGCCTTAACAATGCCCTAAATTTTGAAAATAGATATTTCTTTGATGTATTTAAATTTCTGCATTTTTTTTTCACTCTACAATTGATTTTGTACATTTGAGGATTGATTGTACAATTTCTTTGGGAAATTCTAATTACATCAAAGAGAAATCTATTTTCAAAATTTAGGGCATTGTCAAGGTCCCACTGAAATCTCTTTGGAAGGAATTGTGAAACTTTTTTGAAGATGCTTGCTAACGTAAAGATGTGCACAAGGATGATCCCTACATATCACCGCAAACAAATTTAAAAGACTCATCATTAATGCTTTTCTATGAATTTTCATGTAAACCATGAAAAAAATTAAAAAATTCACCAAAAATGAAACTAAAAAAAAATTGAAAACTTGAAAAAAAAAAAGGTGACATGGCCAAACTTTGGCCTTGTCACACTGTTGCAGCAGCAGCGCAACGTGTTCCTTGCAGTCGGGAACTCGCAACCCTTTGAGAGGGCCAAATCCCCTCTAATGGTCCGAGTCCATTGTCAAACAGTTAAAAAGCATTTCTAATTCAATTTTGCTTTTTAAATCACATTTGAATTCTAATCTTACATTTATTTATATGAGAAAACATGTTGTCTATCAATGTGAAAATTTCATATTAGTTTCATGAAAAATTGTCATAGTTTCTTTTATAGCAAAATGAAAAAACAAATTGGTAGATATAACAATAATCATCCTATTAATTTGAAATTCTTCATTAGGCATGAGGCGCATGCATTACTAAAGAATAGTGTAAAAAAATAGTCAGGTAATAATTTAGTTTCTTGCACCCAAAAACATCCACTAACAATAACCTTGAAGCTAAATGTCTATTGGTATTTATTGAAGCTAGTGACTGATAATTTTTAAATATTTTCCATATGTGTAAATTGATCAAATACATGTGTTCCTAATAAAATTTTGCTGAAAATTGCCTTAAAGGGCATTACTTAAAATCTTATGTCTAGGACTATACTTAAAAACTCACTTAAAACACCCCATTCTCTTGTAGTGATGACAATATCCAATATAGATGTTTTCCTTGTCAAATATGGGTTTTCGCAAATTTTGAAGATTCTATTGGTTCTCCATTTTCTTTTAGATTTAATTAAGACAAATGTACATTAGAAGAGATTTTTGAAGGTCTTGAAATTGGGATTGTTGCCTATCCAAATGAAGAACCATTTTCAATTTAGCCAATATTGCCCAAACTAATTGTTTGGTCTATCCATTGTTGGCATAACATGACTAGCATATCATTCATGCTCCCATACAAAATCCTTAGATCCAAGAAAGCAAGGTATCTCTTGCTAAACCCCTAGGAAGTGTAGATTAACTCCTAAAGTTCCATTATCATGTTTTCATCAAAAATGCTCAAAAACTGCCATTTTTGAGAGAAAAAAATTTACTAAATTTTTATTTTTTGACACATGTAACCATAGGATGTTCTAATATGCTGACTTGAAAACATGTGGTAAAAATTTCAGAAATATCTACGGTGTGGATTGCAAGGTATAAGCATTCAAATTCCCTGAAATCATTTTTTGGCCTTGCAAGAAACAGGACAGTTGCACTTTACAAGCTCTCTTTCTGATAAAAAAACGTCCAAAATGATGGTGCTTCTTTGGATTCTTTTTCCTAGACAAGTTGGCTAATGCTTGAAAATTTTCATTTCATTTGGAATTGTCCAACATATAGAAAAAAAAAAGTAAGTAGATAGGAGTAGAGAATGATTCAAAATACTAAATTGTCAAGAACTTAATTATAGAATTGAAAATTGCCAATCCCAATGGTTATAATGTTGTAATAAACAATCTACATCCTAGGACTTTTTTTTTTTTTTTTAACTATTGAAAATTGAATAAGACAAAGGACTTCAAAGTTTGTTTTAGAGTAGAGAATCTATGATCAAATTGGAATGATTTAAAGCTTTCCACGTATATATGACTCTAGAAAATACAATTTCATATTTTGATTTTTGAAAAAAACTTTTTTTTATTTGCCCAAATTGCCCAGTTACAAAAAAAAGTAACATATTAGGCTTTAACTTTTGACTAATATTTCCAAATGTCATGAAATTTAGTGCATATAAAAGATATTCCTTGCCCCCACCTTTATTAAAATGTCAGCTTAAAATATGGAAATCTCTAGTCACAGATACTTGACCAAAATTTCTATACAACCAAAAAATGCATGCCGGTCCTTTAGGGGTTAAAATGAAGAACATCCTATCGTATGCGTAATCTAGGCGTAAGTATCCTTAACACAAAAATGTGCCAAGATAACACGAAATATCGTCCCA
Organism: Neckera pumila; assembly: GCA_963969595.1. NCBI lineage: Eukaryota > Viridiplantae > Streptophyta > Bryopsida > Hypnales > Neckeraceae > Neckera > Neckera pumila. The sequence continues at coordinate 25,638,113 of OZ018408.1, forward strand.
GGGAATTTCCGGATTTTTATGTAGCATATTCTAGATATCAGATTTTTCTATCTTTCTTTCTTCTCACTTACTTACTCTTTTTCCGGATCCTTTCACAATCCGGATCATAAACTATCCGGAATCCGGTTTACGTCTCTTCTTCCAATCCGGTTTTCTATACCTCTGTTTTACCTTCAGAGGGTCTACTCGTTGATCTTTGAAGGGAGTAGGGACTTCACCAACTTTGTTCTCCTACAATTCTAACAAACACAAATAAAAACACCCGAGTACTCAAAAGATTGCAGCAAGATGAGAAGATCCGGATCCTCACAGCTTCCGGATGATAACTCCGGACAGCAGGTCAGTCAGGAATACTTCACTCTCTCTTACTACAACGACAGATCTCAAAGTCAAGAATAAGTATGGAGGTGTGATCTTTCTAGAGGTTAGATGAATTCTAAGGTTGGCAGATCTTCCGGACAGGTGGGGACTTCCTCGGGCGGGCGCTTATCTCCGCACGGCTTGACAACCGGACTCGCTTCCCCGCTACTCTGAGATCCGGACTACTCTTATAATAATTTAAAGACACAATGCGCAGCTCCTAAGTCAATAATCCAACAACATTACAATAACACACTCCCGACTTAGACCGTATTCTCCTAAACCCGGATTCCTCCTCACCCGTCCTTTCCTTCCAACACTCAGACCAATGGTCAGCACAATCCGGATACATTGATAGAATGAAAATGCATACCCGAGGGCTCCGATTTCGAAAAGGGAATAAAATACAATTGAATATCAACTAGGAGGGAATGAGGGGCAACTAACTTGCCCGCCCTTAAAAACCCAAAACAAAACCAAAGTCAACACCCTAAAAACAAAAAAAGGCAGCCCAAAAATCAGGGCAACCTTACACACACACCAAGGAAATCCCGAATAAACCGGAAAGTCCTTATCCCTAAACTTCCAGAACCTGGGCCCACGCTTGGAATCCGATTCCGGTACAAAACTATCTAAATTCTAATCCACCTCTACAAGTAGTCCCCTTCTAACTACTTGGTCACCTGAGATTTCTTTGAACTCCCGGCTCCCTGTTTGGCTATTGGTTTACCGGAACCCTTCGCTGGCGTCATCTTGGCGGCTTAAGGCGGATTCTGCCGGGTCGTAGGGGACGCCTCCTCCTCATCCGTATCTTCCTCAAACTTAGTAGCTGACTCAAACTCACCAGATTCAGATTCTTCAATCTCCTGCTTCGTTGGCTTCTTACCTTCCAGTTTCCGCTTCTCAGACTTCCGGAGTTTCAGTTGCTTTTCAGGGTTCCACTATCTTGAGTTCTTCATCCGGATCCGAGAGTTCGGCCTCCACTATTTCCGACCTCGTGTTTAGCCGGGTTTCGGGCTTGAGTTCCGGTCTCGCCTTTGGAGCCGGATCTTCTAAGTCAATCAATTGTGTCCCCCCGTGCTGGTGACTGTTCCGACATATGAGGGAATTTCTCCGGGTGCTCTCTTGCCAGATTTATTGTCCCCTTACCTTCTAAAAGATCTCTCCGGATTGGCAACCTCTGCCCAGTCTTTCCGGATCCCGCCGGAGACTGTGAGGAAGGACTAAAAGTACTCACCGTCCCCCATTTCTGGAAATGACTCGAGGAAGGTACCTGGGGCATCTTAAACAGAGACTTCAAGCCTGGGTCTTCTTTTGTTCCGAAAGTTCCGGCTCCATACTTGGCCGGGGACTCCATGAAGATATCCGGAAGTAACACAAAGTCGTCCTTGGCCACATCCAGAGGACTCAGCAACTGCCGCATTTCGTCCAAAACGATCTTCATCTTGGCCTCGTAATCGACCAGGACTTGCAGCACTCGGGATCCGATAACAATGCCGTCGTTTTCGAGTTTCTTTGTGTAAAGCGCTGACCTGATGATCTGATGTTCCGATTGTTCTACCAACCCCTTCAAATCCTTGACGAGCTTCAAGGCATCCGTCTCCTTCTTCCGGGCTGAGATCGACTGTCCCTCCGTCCAGTAGAACTTGTTCTTGTAGTGATCCCGTTCCGCCTTAAGCATCGCGATCTCCTTGTTCTTCTCTTGGAGTAGTGCCAAATCAAGTCTCTTCTGGAGTTCGTTGAAGATCTGATCCGTCTCAACATTTAATTCGCTGGCGGCGCCCGTGATCACCCCTGCCATCTCAACGTGCATCTTCTGGCACTGCACCATCCATCGGGTTCCGGCCTCATAGAAGTCGGGTACCTCGGAAAATTCCGGCGATGGCTGGGTCAGGGACGGATTCGGTTCCGGAACGTTCACACTCGCTCTTCGTGAGTCCGGATTGATTACCTTATGTCGCTTTTTCTTCTCCAGCGGCTTCGGTTCCGGATCCTCCTCTTCCTCTTCTTCTTCTTTTTGTGCTGCTTCTCCCGTCGGCTTCAACTCTTCCGTGAATCCGTACTTCAGGATCTGCATTCCGGTCTCATAAGCAACTTGTTCCGGCGGGGTCATGAAATCATAATGATGATACATGTGGAACAAGTAAGTGCTGAGCGGACTCTGCTTGGCTTTGTCGACAGCCATCGCCATCTTCTTGACCTTCTAGTGGATTATGGTCGCCCAGTTCACGACCCGGCCTTCGAGTGCTCCGAAAATCGTATTCGCCACCGTAACCGTAACTCTGGTTGGTTTTTCCGGATAAACGATGGGGATCAGAAAGTTTAGTAACCGCCTATGGCACTCATCTATACAGTCACTAACGCTGAAACCCTCTTTGTGATGCAGTGGTTTCTTGAACTTTCCTTCATAAAACTTATCCGTCCGAGTCGCATTTCCAGATCCGAACTGCTTCAACCCGTAAGTGTCCGCCCACATCCCTTCCATCCAAGAGGCCCACTGACCCCTTGTCATTGGTTCGAACTGGTTTGGGGTCCCCATAACTAACTCACGAAGAAAATCTTCACTCCTAACTGTCTAGGGGTGCCGGATGAATCCGATACACCCTAGTTTGAAGAGATCTTCCTCTAACTCTAAGCGTTCACCGGAGTCAAACAGAATGATTGGGTACAAGAGTTTCACAGAAGGAACAGTCTTCTGCCCCTACGCCGACGATTCTGCCATCTTCCTGACCTACAATCCGGTGCAATCGGCACCCTCCTTTCCTTCTCTCCCTATCCGGCCTAACTCACCACTCTTTTACTCTTCTAAGAGAAACACGCTCCAAAACCTGCAAGCACACACACCTCCTCGAGCGGAAGAAAGAGGCAGAAAAACGAGAAGGCCATCCGCTTAAGTACCCGGCCAGTGACCGACACCCGTTGGGTCGGCCATTTAATGCGCCACCATTGCAAACGGATCCCTAGTTTTCATAAGTTGGACCCCTAGTTCGTAGGTTGCCGGAATCCGGATCCCATTCCGGTTTCCGGAATCCGGCTAATGTCCGTTTCTTACCTATTCTACAAGTTTTTGTAAGCCGGAACTTCCTGACTACCTAGTTTCCACTAAATGTTCCGGTTTGCGGCTTCACTACTACAAATTTTTGAAAATATTTACGGAATTGATCCTAAACTAATCCGGATTTCTAAATGTTGATATTGCGTGTTCCCACACATCCAATAATTGCTATGCCTTGGAGAATACCCTATTTGTTTAGAAGGGCAAAGTGACCTCCTCAAGTCTAGTTAACCCCTAAAGGACCAACATGCGCTTTTTGGCAACATAGAAATTTCGGGCAGGTACGTGTGACTAGAGATTTGCATATTTTGGGCTTAAATTTTTATAAAAGGTGGGGATGAGGAATATCTTTTATATGCACCAAATTTCATGACGTTTGGAAATATAAGTCAAAAGTTATGGCCTAATATGTTATTTGTTTCTCAATTCAGGCAATTCGGGCAGATAAGAAAAAACACATTTTTCAAAAAAAAAATTGAAATTGGTTTATTAGATTTATATATACATAGAAAGCTTTGAATCATTCCGTTTCTAATAAGTGAGTCAAACGTTACAAGGATTTTTAGTTTGCGGGCAGTTATGGATTGTCTACTCTAAAATAAACTTTGAAATTGTTTATTTCACTCAATTTTCAATATTTATAAAAAAATAAAAATTGTAGGATGTAGATTGTTAATTACAATATTTCAACCATTGGGTTTGGCATTTTTCAATTCCATAATTAACTTATTAACAATTTAGTGTTTTGAACCATTCTCTACTTTTTTCTACTTTTTATTTTTTTCCTATATGTTGTACAATTCCAAATAATCTGAAAATTTTCAAGCATGTAGCCAATTTGCCCTGAAGAACAAATCCAAAGAAGCACAACCATTTTAGAATTTTTTTCATAATAATCTGACCTTGTGAAGTGTAGCTGCCCGATTTTTTGCAGGGCCAAAAAAAGGACTTTTGCCACTTCAAACGCTAATATCTTCTAATCTACACAATGGAAATTTCTGAAATTTTTTCCACACATTCTCAACCCAGAGTACTACAAGATCCTACGGTTACATGTGTCCAAAAATGATATTTTTCAAAATTTTGGTACTTGTACTAGAAAGGGCAGTTTTGGAGCATTTTTGATGAGAACATAGTCAAGGAACTTTAGGGGTTAAGAATGGTATGAAATCTTTAAAACCCCGTGAATTTACAAGTCAAGTCAAAATGAAACTTTCATTAATGTGTTGGAATTGTTTTGGAAAGTGTGATGTAATCTATCTTTATACAAATATCTATAAACAAAATTGAAGATCTTTTTGGTATGCTTGAAAATTTACCATTACACTAAAGCGTATTCCTTTGGAATTCCTACCATCATGCATGATCAAAGTAGGGAGGCCTTACATAGTCTCTAACTCTCTCAAAATATGACCATCAATTGGATTAATTCAAAAATGGATAGGCTTAAAATAATCAAAAATTGAGTCAATTCACCAACAACTGAAGAGTAAAAGCCCTTCTCATGCATAATTTCAAGACTTATAAACAAAAATTCAAATTTTCATATTTATTCTAAATAATACACAATTAATGCATTAGAATTGCTTTGAAAATGAAGACAAGATCCACAATTTTTGAATAATATTAAAACACTTTGTATTTGAACATCACATCTATGAGGAAAGTACCTTTGTTTGAGCAGGATTTGTATTAAATTAATTGCCAAAAATATATTGGAAATTTTTCATTATTTACAAGGTTCACAAACAATAATTTTTTCATTTATAACAACAAATATCCAATCCTTTAGGAATTAAAAGTGGTTAACTAAACATGTAATTTTGAATAATGTGAAATTTGTCTTGATCTAGAACTTTGTGCAAAGTTGAACAAATGTTAAAATCTTGCATTGCATCAAATGGTATAATAATTTTTGCACTTAAAGTTGTGTGAGATTTCCAAATGCAACAATATACTAGTGTTATGCTAAAAATATACTAGTAGACCACAATGTAAGCTAATACATGATAATTATGTAATTTGATACATGATAACATGCATTAGAATGTGATATGTACATAAATAATACTATAGGTGTGTATAAGCCTACATCCTACAACGTATATAGATTGCATTTTCTAACTTTGAAATTCAAAATAAATTTAAGAATTTTTTTTATATTTACTTGCAATCTATCATTAGAAAGGTTAGAATTTTACTTCATTGGGGAAAAAAATCTAGTTTCATTAGCTTACATTATCTACAATGAAAAAAACCTCCTAGTTGATATAAACATTGAAAAAATTTAAGCATTTTTGTAAGCATAATGTAAGCTTTACTGGAATTTTTTTATTGTGATCTCTACATGACTTTGTAGAAAAACAAGGTCACAAAGTAATGCACAGATTCTTTTATCATAGGTGTTACAAACCTCTCACAATGGACTTTCATTAAGAATACAAAATACAAGAATGTATTAATATGGAACTCAACCACCCAAATTTACACAAAGATCCATTTCCAAAGAGAGTCTCTTTACCTCCAAACTCCATCTTATATAATAGAGACTATCAATAAAGACTATTAAGATAGACTAGGACTTCTTTTCTACCTTTAGCTTTCTAACCTTGGTTCTATGTAGAACCATCCACTAAAACAAAAGTCTTAGTTATACTGCTTCAAATCATATCTTATTTAAATCATATCTTATCCAAATCTTAATCTTCTACTTGGAGTTATCTAACTCCAAGTTCCAACACACTTGTCTTTATATTGGGAGTTATCTAACTCCATTATATAAATCTATCATTTGGAGATATCTATCTTTAGACAATCTAGTGCCTCTACCATCAAATTGGAAGTGTCTAACTCTGGTGCACAATCCACCATCTGGAAATATTTATCTCTAGGTAATCTCTGCTTGTCTAGTAGTGCACATTTCATCATGAATTAGGTCATCCATCAAAGCGTTCATTCATAAAAGTCATAATATGAATGTCATCAGAATCATCACAAATTTTTTCAACTATCAATGCATTCATCAATTAGAGGTTGTGACAAGGGTCATGACAATATGCCTTACAACACAAAAAATCTATTGCAAAGTGCTTTGTCCCCTAAGGGACCAAATGGTGTTTTTTGGCAACATAGCAATTTTGGGCATCTCACTACGAACAAAAATTTTGTTTCTTTTTCTTTGAAATTTTCATACAACATGTGTCCGAGGAGTAGCTTTAAGGCCCTACAATTTTCTGAAACTTTTACCACATGGTTAAAAAGTTATTGGATGATATGTCATTTTCAATGGTCGGCGGGCAACTCAATTTTTTTTTCAATAGTTGCTTTTTAAAAAAATAAAAATTTGAAATTGATTATATATATATACGTGGAATGCTTTAAATCATTCCATTTTGATTTATGAGATGAAAATTATGAGGTGTTCTAGTTTATGGGCAGTCATAGATTCCCTATTCTAAAATAAACTTTAGAGTCCAATATTTAACTCAATTTTTAATATTATTTGAAAAAAAATAAATGCATAGGATGTAGGTTGCTTATTAAAACATTACAACCGTTGAAATTGTAATTTTTCAATTCTATAGTTAAATTCTTAACAATTTAGTGTTTTGAATTATTCTCTACTTCTTTCTACTTACTATTTTTATCCTATAAGTTGTACAATTCCAAACGACCTGAAATTTTTCAAGCATGTAGCCAACTTGCTATGAAGAATGAATCCTATAAGTAACCACCATTTTGAACATTTTTTCATACAAATTCAACCTTATGAAGAGCAGCTGCCCGATTTTTCATAGGGCCAAAAATAGGGGTTTTGTCAATTCAAATGCTAATATCTTCCAATCTACATGGTGCAAAATTTTGAATTTTTTCTAAATCTTCTAAAACAAGCTTACAACAAGATCCTACGGTTACATATGTCCAAAAATGTTTTTTTTTCAAAAATTTGGTACTTTTATAAGAAATGGCAGTTATGAACCGCCTTTGGTAAGAACATAGTCTCTGACCTTTGAGGTTTAAATGAAGACCAAATTTAACTTACCATTAATATAACATCACTGAGTGCACTTCTACCTTCTAAGGTTGGAATTTATATGCATATACTTCTATATTTTTATAAAAATTAAATATATATTTTAGAAGTAGATACTCCAAACTAGGGATTTCAAAAAATCTCTTTAGAATCTAAAGGGTTATCGTTTCATCTTGTGGACGACAAATGTTTAAAAAAAAAACATGATATTCATTGAAGAAGCTTTAATGGTAGTGTAATATATCAATGAAAAGATGAAAAAAAAAATGCTCCACTTAACCCCTAAAGTTCCTTGACTAAGTTCTCATCAAAAATTCTCCAAAATTGCCCTTTCTAGTACAAGTACCAAATTTTTGAAAAATATCATTTTGGGACACATGTAACCGTAGGATCTTGTAGTACTCTGGTTTGGGAATGTGTGGAAAATTTTCAAAAATTTTCCATCATGTAGATTGGAAGATATTAGAGTTTGAAGTGGCAAAAGTCCATTTTTTGGCCCTGCAAAAAACCAGGCAGCTACACTTCACAAGGTCAGATTATTATGAAAAAATTCCAAAATGGTTGTGATTCTTTAGATTCATTCTTCAAAGCAAGTTGGCTACATGCTTGAAAATTTTCACTTTATTTAGAACTGCACAACATATAGGAAAAAAATAAAAAGTAGAAAAAAGTAGAGAATGGTTCAAAACACTAAATTGTTAATAAGTTAATTATGGAATTGAAAAATGCCAAACCCAAAGGTTGCAATGTTGTAATAAAAAATCGACATCTTGCAATTTTATTTCTTTTGAAAAATAATAAAAATTGAGTGAAATAAACAATTTCAAATTTTATTTAGAATAGACAATCCATAACTGCCCACAAACTAAAAATCCCTGTAACATTTGACTAATTGATCAAAATGGAATGGTTCAAAGCTTTCCACGTATATATAAATCTAATAAACCAATTTCAAATTTTTATTTTTGGAAAAAGTGATTTTTTCTAATCTGCCCAAAATGCTTGGTTACCAAAAAAGTAACATATTAGGCTATAATTTTTTACTTGTATTTCCATATGTCATGAAATTTGGTGCATATGAAAGATATTCCTCGTCCCCACCTTTTATAAAAATTTAAGCCCAAAATATGCAAATCTTTAGTCACATGTACTAGCCCAAAATTTCTATGTTGCCAAAAAAGGCATGTTGGTCCTTTAGGGGTTAATCTATGGCACGAGTATTTTGAGGAATACTACTATTTATGATGATTTTTTGATATGCATATTCCTCCATTTAGTCCAATCACTTAGGGGTTTAACTTCTAAAGGACCAACATGTGTTTTTTGGTTGTATAGATTTTTTGGGCAGGTACGTACGAGTAAAGAGTTCTATAGATTTCGCTGAAATTTTAATAGAAGGTGGGGGCAAGGAATATCTTTCATATGCACCAAATTTCATGACATTTGGAAATACGAGTCAAAAGTTATAGCCTAATATGTTACTTTTTTTTGTAACTAGGCAATCTGGGCAGATCAGAAAAAATCACTTTTTTCGAAAACAAAAATTTGAAATTAGTTTTCTAGAGTTATATACAGGTAAAAAGCTTTGAATCATCCCATTTTTATCAATGAGTCAAAAGTTATGAATATTTTAAGTTTGCGGACAGTTATGGATTATCTATTCTAAAATAAACTTTGAAGTCCTTTATCTTACTCAATTTTCAATATTTTTTGAAAAAAATAAAATCCTAGGATGTACATTGTTTATTACAACATTGCAACAATTGGGATTGGCATTTTTCAATTCCATAATTAAATTATTAACAATTTAGTATTTTGAGTCATTCTCTACTACTATCTACTTACTATTTTTTTCCTATATGTTGTACAATTCCAAATAAAGTGAAAATTTTTAAGCATGTAGAAAACTTGTCTAGGAAAAAGAATCCAAAGAAGCACCATCATTTTGGACATTTTTTCATCGAAAAGTGAGCTTGTGAAGTACTGCTGTCCTGTTTTTTGTAAGGTCGAAAAAATGGTTTTAGTGAGTTTGAATGCTTATATCTTGCAATCCACGTGGTGGAAATTCCTGAAATTTTTACCATATGTTCTCAAGTCACCATACTACAAGATCTTATGGTTACATGTGTCAAAAAAAGTTTTTTTTCAAAAATTTGGTACTTGTACTATAAATGACAATTTTTGAGCGTTTTCGGTGAGAATATAGTCATGGAACTTTAGGGGTTAAATTGAGCTGGGGTTCTTCCTAAATTGGCCAAAATTGAGTTCCACAATCTATTAAATAGGATTGTTTGGTATTTTTGTTACATTATTGAGGCTAAAATTAGAACTGATAATCAGGTGACTGACGGAGGGTATTTTGACTATCCTAAATTCACTACACTACTGATGGTATTTAGTGTTACCCACACTACTTGCTTTCAAAATGCCATAAATTATTAGTCTTGATGAGTATTTTTACCAACAACATTCATTGAGAACCACAACTTTGAAGCATATCAATACCTATGCTCTTGGTAAAAATATTCATGAAGAGTAAAAAGTTATAACATTTTGAAAACAATTAGTGTAGGTAACACTATTTACCATCAATAGTGTACTGACCTCTGAAGACCAGAATTGATTTAAATCCGAGAATACATCCACAAGTTAGTACTAAAATCCAAAGAGTGCCTCAGGCTAGGGGTTATTTTGGTAGTTGCCTGTTTGTGCCCTCTATGCAGCCCCACAATTTTAGTTGTTGCCTGTTTGTGCCCTCTATGCAGTGCACATTTCAAATTTGGATTATGTCACAAATAGGCTTGCATTCAGATTTTCTTCTCTGATTCATCATCCGGTCAGCAGTTGATTAATTAGAGTTTGGGAATTCTTTGGGATGCCCAAATGCAAATGACGGTGCATTGTTATCTTTCAATGCGTGGGCAATAAACTTATTGCTCCACCTTTATTTGCCAACGCAAACAATCAAAACAAGACCTTAAGTTACACTGGACGAATCTCCTTAGACTAACAAATGAATAATGTAGCACTTGGGAATTTGTGCTATTTTTTTCCCAGAATTGTGTGGCAATATCGCAAGAAAGTTTTACGGTGTACAAAACAGTGGCTGTATCGCCGTGTATTTCGTCACAATTTGTAGGTTTCTTCGGCCGGGATAAAGACAATTGTCAAAGAATTTTTTCAATCATGAATGAGACACCCCTCAACGATTTCAGCCTACGCTTGGCTATCTGCCTTGAGCCAGTAGACCATCAAAATACAAAATTTCCCCGAAAAAGCGCTGGCAAGGTCTGATTGTGCACACATGCCACTAAGACCATGAAAGAACTGGGCCTAATTGATCAGGGAGTGTCATGCACTACTTTTAGCACACAACAGATTGCTGGTGAGGATTCTCCACACCAGATCGTAGCAATGCTATATCTAATTTGCAATTCACTGAAAATCATCGTCTGAGCTCAGCTCCACGTGGTTCACCTTGGTTTCCTTGCATCCACGAGTGCGCGAAACTCTCGGTGGCAACTCAACTAGAGGGGCACGAGTTCTCTTGCGACCATTTGACTTGGGATCTTCATCTTCGCGTTGCCTCTTCTGGGATTTCTTGGCCTTCTCTGACGCTGGAGTGGACTCTCTCGTAGTAATACCGTTCTGTTCAGTGCAACACTGTGCGGAATCTCCACTAGGACCTTTACCAGTAGCCACTACATTCTCGATTTGTTCAGTGCTTCCACGATCGTTCCCATTCACCTTTGCCTCTTTAACTCCACTCATGTTACAATGACCATTACCGTTGGCCGCTGCCTGTTCACTCCCAGAGGGACCATTTCTGGGCCTACCCCGTCCGCGAGACTGTAGTTGCTTCTGTTGCTTTTTCAGCGCAAGGAGTAGGTTTTTCAACTCCAGAACATCACCTTCTTGATCAGCCTGCATGTTTGTTTCCACGTTAGACCCTAATCATAAGGACATGGAAGCCACTTCTTTACCAGCATCAAAGATTAAGTCAACCATTACACAAGGCACAGACTGAGCCAATGATGTAAAACATTGCCCAGACTTGCATCTAAAAAGTTCTCTGCAGGTGCTGTTTTCTTGTTTTTTGATTGACCTGTAATCTTTTGTCCCAAAGATGCATCTCTAACTACGTTTCTACTGGTCAAGGATATTACGGAATGTAGCCAAAAATTTAGGAGCGACAAACACAACCACCAGAGCATTGAAATTGGAGGACATATAGTCCATAGAGGTTAGTAAAGCTTGATCTTGGTGCTAGGAGAACTATTTTGAAGAGAGCAGCACGTACCAGCATACTGCGAAGCAGATCTTCTGAATAATCAGGAAAGGCCTGACAGATTTCCAAGAAGGCAGGATCAGCAGTAGAATTAGCTGTCACAGTGCTTTGAGGTGTGTCCATCGTAGGGGTATTCACAGTAACTGAAGGTACTTCAGTTGCAGCATCCTTCAGGGAAGTATGACCGTTTGAAACAGCATCAGCTAAAGAAGGCATTGTACCGGCAGAGTCACAAGAGTCTATGACGGTTGTTTTCATTTCTGATTGAAGATCCGCTTGTGTATCATCATCGTTTTCTGCAAACGGTTAATATCGTTAGAAAATATACCAACCCTGGAAGGACGCGACCATATCACCAAGGTAAGGTAGTCAACCCAAAATTATCAGATTCCCAGATGAATAGGTTCATTCTTCGTTTCTACAGTTTCCTTGGGCCTTGGCGTCCGTCCTTCCTGGGTTAAGATTCAGATCTGTCTCAGTGCTTTTTGGATAGGATTTTAAGTCATGTCTAAGCATACCTGGTCTCGAATCCTCTCCTGCTTCGTCTTCCGCCATCGACTCCTTGACTTCCCCGTCCCTTGCATCGTTCTGAAGTGTCTGTATAATCTCTTCCATCTGTCTGTTGATCTGATAAAAATCAGAGTCAGGTCAGAATGAGGACACTGCAAAGTGAGGATCATAAAGAAATAAATTGAAGACATGTCGATCCTGTCATTTCAGAAGAACATCCATAGGGTAATGTTAATGTGCACGATAACAAAGATTGTAGCAAGTGCTGTACCTGAGGTGACACAAGGAAGTCGCTAATATCTGCTTTGCAACTAGGACAACGCTTAATTACTTTCTGAGTTCGAAGACTGCGCCCAGAAACGCCTTTTCGCTCTCGTGAGGAATCCTGACCAGCAAACACAGAATCCAAGCAACCCTTGCAAAAATTGTGACCACAAGGCATGGAGAGTGGCTCGTTGAGTACTTTTCGGCAGGAATTGCAACCGAATTCTGCAAGGCACAGTCAATCAAATAAGGGAGGCAATACAGAAACTATCCATAGGGCCCACTGCAAAAAGCTATAAACTAGAGAACGAGTAGCAGATACATAATCTCGTTCCCGCGAGTCTTGCAGCTAAAGAGTCCCAAGAACATTCCGAGTCACAAAATACACAGATTGCATATGATTAACACCGGATGAAGGAATTAAAAAGCCGACACCATTTGGACAACCTACATAGATGAAAAGCTGCCTGTATAATCAACAAAAGAGAAGGAAAAAATTTAATGGTTTACATTGCTACCTTTGAGCAGACGTTGCTGGACACTGAGCTGTTTCCGCTTTTGTGTTGCCTCACTCGGGCCCCCTCCTGAAGTCTTCCTGCTAACCGGAGGTGGCCGACTCCAAACCCACTCTCCTCCCTCCTATAAAGACATAAAGCGCCTCAGTATGGCTATCACAATCGACCGTTGACACAAAAAAAGACAGCTATGCTGTTCAACTGAGCATAAGGAGAATCCTCTTAACTCAACAGATGCACAAGGGACTGAAAGTGTGTCCCAGAATTCAGCTCAAAACAGATTTCACAACTAAAAGTTTGACATAAAAAACACAACAGTCAGTTCCGATTGAATAGCATAACACGCCTTCACTGAGAAGTTGAGTAGCATACCTGGTAGGCCCAGGCAGGTGGCAACTTTCTTTCAAATATATCACTTGCGGACTTTAACTCGTCCACCACAGGAAGTGGTCTTGGACGGTCTCCACGCTCATCACTAGAAAACAGATCTAAGAATGTCAGTACGAACCTCACCGTCTTTGTGAAAAAATTATCCCTCAATTATTTACAATCAAATTCAGACATCCCTATCCCAGCTATTGTAGGCATATTCAAAACTCTAGCTCTCACACAATGTACATGTAAACCAATTTGAAAACCAGTCCATTCAGCAAAGACTAATACAGGTAGCTGTATCATAGAAAACAGACGCTGGTTCTTGAAAGGATTCACAACTCGAAATTAAATTCAACTATTACAACATGTGACTACAGATTTATCACAGGAAGGACTTTGATGACAACTTGCGATTGTAAAAAAAAATTTATCATGCGGCAGCCAAAAATGCACAAGAAATCGGCAAGAACCTTGTCCAAGGAGCAGGCTCATTGTCGCAGCGGACAAACAGATAACGACAGACCCTATGGCCCTGCATACACATTTAAGAGAAAAAAACAGCATTCAGATCAGTTGCAGGCCCAGTTCAAGCTTGTCCCGTAATTTAAAAGTTTAACATTGGAACAGGCTGCACGAATGTGTCACCAATTGAGCGGCTAACTTGCCTGCATCCCCTTCTTGCGCCAGCACTTCTCGATCCTGTATACACCGTCGTATCTTACACCTTCCTCTGGAGCATAATTAGACCGCTTCTCTTTGTGTGACCTGAGCAATGAGCAAAACCAAAGTTAGCCAGTAGTTGAAGAACAATAGTATCTTCACATCCAATACGTGACCTTCAACACACGCACGAAATGTATACAATAGTAACTTGATACACCCTGCTGTCTCGAAACGCATGTTCCTGGTTTTCTGAAAGACCGATACTGCAGTTTGAGAGGTAATCACTATAAAGTCCTTGAGGACTAGGTGTTTCTATAAACAAGAAAAATAAGATAAATACCTCACGACACGGACAGGATAACCCTGTTTGCAACTGACGCGCAATGCTTCATTCATCTTGTCGAACTTCTGATCGAACGATTGCTCTTTGTTGGTGCGTTTATTACCACTCAAATCCCTTCCACCGCTGCAATTATAGCACTCACAATTAGTGAGCATAACAGGAATAAGAAATAAGATACAATGAGTAGCAGTAGAGCCCCCCGGGACATTCCCAAGATATCTGGCTATGTAAACCACACCTGCCTGTGTATAAAAACCACTCGCCATGATCCTCATCGTCCTCGTAACCGCCAGAAAGTGCAACAGACTGCGACCCGTAATCCGACTGCCCTGCAATTCCTGCGACATGAGGGAGATGCGCACCCCACTGCCTGCATTCCATGCGATCCTCCCAGCCCTCTCCCACTAAAACCCCTTGACCTCGGGTGGGATCATGCTCGGCAGTAATGGGACCAAAGTGATCAGGTGCAGTGGTGACAAATATTTTACCACTGCAGGCATTAGCCTTTCCAGTTTTCACCGCCCGGCTGGTCGTAAAACACTTATCGGGCCTGCTTTCATTATCCCTGTAACTATAAACTTTTGGCGGCCCCCCCGTATTACTACCAACTGATCTGGCCATACGAATCGCCATGACTAGCGCAGAATTAATACGAGGATTGCTTGCCATTTTCGGAGGTATCGACGCTCGACATTTTCCACAAGTCTTTTTTCCTTGCCCAACCCAGCGCTGGAAACACTTCAAGCAAAAGTTGTGTCCGCAAGGTGTCTGCAATCACAGGCCACACTGCATTTCTCAGTAGCACGTTTCATAGTACAGAAACACAACCAACGATCGACGGAATACCAAGATTCTATGACTAATAAAAAGGATAGACGTACTGTCACTGGTCTTTCAGCGAGCTGCATGCAGAAAATGCAATTGAGACTTTGGTCCATCATTTCTAAAGTCGTATTGCGCTTCTTTCCGTCCGCACTCTTTGTGTCGCCATTCGCCAGCGCCGCATCGTCATGCAAGCCTTTGCTCATAAGCTCCTGCCGTCTTTTTGCTTTTTCGTCCTCTGTCAAGGACACGTTCGCTTGAATAGCACGAATCTTGCTCATCAAATTGTCCTCCACAGGCGGCACTCCGGGTTTGTCGTCAACAGACGGTACCAGTGGAAGAGAACAATCCGGGCATTCCCAGTCGCCAAGAGGCACAGACTCCATGGGAGGATTCAGACACCGCATGTGCCAGGGACTAACACAACTACCGCACAGAAGCACATCACTATCAGGTGGCACAATTTTGCATACCATACACATCCCGTCTGCGTCACACGGTAAGTCCGCCATTGTCGCCAACTCGACGATTTCAGCTATCGACACCAATTACCGAGTCAGACTACAGCAACCGCAACCATCTTTATTTCTTGGACACAATTCCCTTCTCTTGGACTATGAAAACCAATGCGCTCCTCACTCCAACCTACAAACCACCTCTCCTCGCGCTACCACAACGCTTTCCAACCGCTAAAAACGGACAAATGCATCTACAAGCTCCGAGATCCCCCCCTCCTCCTTTCAACAACGGAAACTCTCTTCCTTCGATACTACACCTCCAAAACTCGCATTCTCAAACGATTTATCCCCGAAACACACAAAGCAGATCCACGACACTACAGCTTCCTTCTCTAGTAAGCAGAAACTTCAAATCTCCTCAACAAGAACGATCCGACCAGTACGAAAAAGAACATCAGCACTCAAACTCGCGCTTGGTACCCCTCTCTTGACCAGACAAATAATCCAGAAAATTACCACAAAAACGCATTCCCAAGCAATTTAGTAGCAAAAAATAATCTCCGCAAAACCCTACGGAGCCAGAAACTTTCCAATAGTCTCCACGAAAGAAGTGCACTCTACTAAAGACAATTGCTGAGAACTAGCACTCGCGCACTCATCTCCGCCTCTAGCTGTTGGTACCCCTGGACCGAGCAAACGACTCCCAGCATCTTAGACTGAGCGGAAAACATAGTCAAGCAAGGGACGATGAAGCGATTCAAGGCGGACGCCGCGCAATCGATGCTCTCCATTGCTCGCCGACCACTATATCCTCCAATTCAGGTCTCCCTTCTGCTTTCTTCTTCTTCTTCGCCCTCTTCTTCGTTGTCGTCGTCGTCGTCGTCTTCGTCTTCTTCGTCCCCCTCACTGCGGGCTCCGCCTCAGCCGAAACGCCAGCTCCGACGCTCCCCTTTTCATAGGGTACCGCATTGTTGGTTCGTTCCCCCACCCGCGGCCCCGCCCTCGCGGCCCGGGTTTCGCGACCGGCTACCCGCGCTCTCGATTTTTGAACAGAATGGGAGGGCGGGAAGAGCTTTTCATCCACTGGAGGGGGACTCTCGTCGGGATGGATGAACGAATGGGGAGGATTCTGGTTCGTTCGGGAGCTTTGACTGGGATTTTGAAATTTGGAGAAATTGGACGATTCGTTTCGTCCACTTTCACCCTATTCGAGTGGGAACGTTCGTTAGGATTCTCGTTCGGTAGTTTGGACTGGGATTTGAAATTTGGATGAAATTGGACGTTTCGTTTCGTCCACTTTCGTATATCCGAGGGAACGTTTGACGAACGGGAAGGATTCTCGTTTGAAATTCCAGGCCAGAATTTGAAATTGGAAGGGTGAAAACCACTCACCAGACGAAGAACTGAAGATGCGGTGTGAATCGAACCATCAGGATAGCCTGTCTCAACTATATGAACTGAAATTGCTTTCATGGAGCCGGCATGAATTTGCAGTCCCTTGGTTTTGGACCTTTTACACCGAGGTCTACAGAAAAAGTGAAATAGATCTAGAACTGGTTAACTATTTTAAGTTAGTGGTTGTAAAAGGAGGAGGAGAATGGTGGCATCCTCACCCGTCTTGCAAAATGGATGACTTATGACTTGTTTGTGGAGGCTTGCAAAACCACCCCACCCGTCTTGCAAAACGGATGAACTTATTAAGAGGCCAGGCCAAAAGCCTCAAGTGGCTTGCAAAATCGGGCCATTTTGCCAGCCAAGGTGGGGCATGCGAACCGCCTTGTAAAACTATATGCAACAAGCACGCAAACACTTTCCCAAAAAAATGGTAGGTCATTAGTGAATGTAGACCTACCGATTGGATCAGCTCTGCCGATTGAAGCAAAAGTGAGCGTGAAATTAGCAGGCTGACGATTGGATCAGCTTCTGGCGATTCCAACAGAATTTTATTTTTAGAAAAAATCATGGCCTGTTAGCAAGCTGTAGGTGGGGCGATCTGGCTTGCAAAATGGATGGCTTGCATTTTGGCAGCCAAATCCTCTCTACATTTTAGCAGGTGGTAGTGATGCTCTTAGAGCATCTCTACCGAGGCACGTCATGTTCCTCGTCAAATGGTTTAGCATACGCAAAGTATTATAAGCGTCCCACCAATTGACCAATTTGAGTTTTTTTGCACCCGGCCTCTCTAAATATTGCTAGTAGTACTGCAAATTATAGGGCCTCTCGTGTTTGATGTGTGCCTCAACTAAGGAGGAGCATGATTTTTTATAGTAGTTGGAGAGATCAGCTTCTATCCCAACCAATCAAAATGCAACAAACATAACTAGTCTGGCCAGTTGTGATATGGTTTTACATTGGGATTTGAACTATTGCATCAGAAATTTGCTCTACATTAGTCTTCCGGTGGGGATCCGGGAACATGGTGAATCCTTCCTCATCTATGACATACAACATTTTTAATATGGCGCATCTATTATGATGTGAACTAGTGGTGATGCTTTTATATCAATATGGATGCTCCAGTGCACTTCACACTATGGCCAAAGGTGGAGAGGTAGTTGACTTCCACCAATCACATTGCAAGAAACCAATAGATTTGCAATTTAATTGGTAGAAATCAACCTTTGGTTGTAGTGTGAAGTGCCCCTCAAACCACTGGCATCCCTATCTACATTATTGTGTCCAGACACTCGGATATTAAGGTCTACAAAAAATAAAAGTTGAAAATTTCTTAAAACTCTTTTGAGAGAGAGCTAAAAGCAAATAATTTTCTAAATAAATGGTGAACAATAAGGAAAGGAGCCAAGTCCATCTTGAAAAAACCCAAAAAATATTCTTTTGTGTATTTTTGTCAACAACAAAGATAGACATAGAATAAAACAAAATCCAACAATAAATTAGTGAACCAAAACAAAATAGATGGGTAGAAGGCTCTAGCAACCTCCCAAATATTGTGATTCTTGATTCAATTAACCCCTAAAGTTTCATGACTATGTAATCAGCAAAAATGCTCCAAAACTGCCATTTCTAATACAACCACCAAATTTTTGGAAAAGAACAATTTTTGACACATGTAACCGTAGGATCTTGTAGTATGATATTTTGAAAACATGCGATAAATATTTCAGAAAATTCCACCATGTGATCATAAGAGATAAGCATTCAAAGTCTTGAAAACCATTTTTTCAATCCTGCGAAAAATCGGGCAGCTGCACTTTGCAAGTTCACTCTTCAATGAAAAAATGCTGATAAAGGTGGTGCTTCTTTGAAATAAGTTTCATAAACAAGTTAGCTATACGCTTGAAAATTTTCACATCATTTGGAATTGTACAACATATAGGAAAAAAATAGTAAGTAGAAAGAAGTAGAAAATGATTCAAAATACTAAATTGTTAAAAATTTAATTATGGAATTTAAAAATGCCAATCCCAACGGTTGTAATGTTGTAATAATCAATCTACAAGCTAGGATTTTTTTCCAAAAATATTAAAAATTGAGTTAAATAAACAACTTTAAAGTTTTTTTTTAGAATAGAAAATCCATAACTACCTGCAATTCGAAAGCCCTCATAACTTTTGACTCATTGATTGAAATGGAATGACTCAAAGCTTTTTAAGTATATATAAATGTAGAGAACCAATTTCAAAAGAAAAATTCCGGAAAAAATGATTTTTTCTAATCTGCCCAAACTACCCAGTTACGAAAAAAAGTAACATATTAGGTCACAACTTTTGACTCGTATTTTGAAATGTCATGAAACTTGATACACATGAAGATATTCCTTGCCCCCACCTTCTAATAAAATTTCAGCCTCAAATATGAATATCTCTAATCACACGTACATGCCCAAAATTTCTATACAACCAAAAAACATATGTTGGTCCTTTAAGCGTTAACTTCACTTCAAAAAAAATTCATTTTGTTATCCTTGTAAATTATTTTATGTAGAGTTTTTAATATTGTGGTTAGTAGAGACACCAAAACACTTTCATTTTGCTTCAAACATTAAAAAATTTCAATCAATGAGAGGACTATTCTTGAAATTTTCTAACAACTCACATATGAAAATCCAAAATAGAAAATCTTGGGTTGAATCTTAAGAAAATTAGCAATGTTTTGGATTTATGCTTTGTTTGAATTAGAAATGGTCATTCCAAAGCGTGTGTTTTCGTGAAATGCAATCATAGAAATTAGGAGAGTGAAAATATCTATCAAAGATTTGTGCTCCAATCTAAACATTACCTCTATTATTCAAAAGTGCACACCATTTGAAAAAAACGAGGTTTCAATCCTCAATGAAACTACTAATTATCTATTTTTTTCAAAACCATTTAAAATCATCTCTACCTACATAAAAAGAACAAAATATCTCAAGTTACATTCCAAAGCATGAAATTTTTTTCAAAGTTCAATAATGATCAATTTCATCATTCTTTCCACATGACATTTCCAATTACAAGGTTCAAAAATTTTGAGCAATTCAAAATTTGTATGATATTCAACATTTGATATTTCCAACAAAATATGATAGTTACGGTCCAAACAAGTTAGTTCATTTTTATACTAATTTTAGAATTTAAGAATTATCAAATAATACTTTTTGGTTTCACAACGGGGTTGGATCTCGGCTTTAAAATTTCCAAGTGGTTGCAAAAGAAATATTACAATAATAGAATTCAATGTTTGGATATTTTTTGAGTTTTACCACTAACTTCTCTACAACTCGCATATTGAATTGTTTTTTCAAGTACCGAGTCCACTTTTTTTTCTTTGTGTCCTTACTTTGAGTAGAGATTTTGTATGCGTATATAATTAATTAATTAATTGTTTTTTTATTGTTTTTTTCAAGAACGGTGGAATTTTAAAGGCAAAGAGAGGGGTACATCTAGTCTCACGCAGACGTAACAACCTAGGAGGCAGGCTAAGAGTGAGGTGCCATCTAGGACTATGAATTTACTGGATATTTTCCAGTGCTTTCAAATTGCAACCATTTTTTTTCCAATTCCACCAGCTATTCTCCCCAAACATTGATTTAATATCATAGTTCTCCTCAACTAGCAGAGCCTCATTGGGTTGAGAACATCCATGCAGTGATGTGCAGTACGAGGTACACTCAGACTATCAGTTCGATAAATCCATGTTGCAAAATATGATGTTGGAAAGCCATCAAACTGAAGAGTGTAATAAGTTAGCAAATTGACATTTGAAGTGCTGGGAGTACAGATAAAATCGACTTGTGACGGAGACAGTCTTGTGGGAAGGATGGGAGTGAAGCTTACTCAACGAAGTGAAGGCAGCCTACACACTCAAAGCCTAAGTTCGATGCTAGCTAAGCTTTCAATTCTTTGACAAGGAGTGATGGGTTCAATAGTAAACATAATGGCACTGTCAGATGAAATTTTCAATTCCCAACTTACTGTATCCATAGTACTTGAGAATGACATGCCTCACATCCAAGCACTTAGAATGAGGTCCCTAATTAACCCCTAAATGCCAAAGGCCTGTTTTTGGCTTCCTGGAATTTGCTTTAAATTGAACAAAATGCCAACATTTTGATAAGTTGTATCAATTTTTTTTGAAATGTAACCGTACAAATTCAAGTGGACATGTTAGAGATCTCATAAGAAAAGAAAACACAACAATATCACTTATGGAGTGAAAGATTATACTCTTTGACCATGAGAGTGCTAAAACTACAAAAATCTTTCAATCTTCTCTACACAAGTCATATCTAAAAAGTTGGTGACCAAAAAAATATGAGGTTAAAGGGCCTAACTTGTACAACCCCGACCAATTTATGGCTTCTCAAAGTCTATTGTACAATTTTTTAAATGAATTTTGATTCTAATTTTTCCTCCAAGATCTAGTGTATTTGAGGCTCATTTCCAAAAGCTCTCAAAACTATGGGAAGTCAAGATTGCAATGGATATCCTTGTACAAAAACTTGAATAGAAAAATCACTATCATTTATTTTCAAGATCGGATTTTTGATGCTAAAATTAGACTTCAAGAAGAACTTAAAAAAATATAAACTACTAAAAATAGCAACTTGATTAGGTTTTATTTAACTTCAAATTTTTGCAAACACCAGATTTGGGTGCCTTGGGCATTTAGGGGTTAACATATGCTAATATAAAGAAAATCAGGAACTAAGGAGCTTGCAAAGTTGGTGAAGGTCAAAGATGTTTATTGGAGTTTTTCAAAGCATTTTCTTGAATCTGTAATCAAGAGTTCCTTCTTTTTCTTTTTGAAACAAATGGGAATCCATTGCAAAACAACAGTTGCATAGCAGCCAAGTCCAAAGGCTGGACAAACGAAAGAAAGAGAAGAAAAGAAAACTAAGAGAACAAACTGAAGTCTCGGGCCTCTGTTTGTTCCAATAAGTGCACATTTTAAGTTTTGAAATGTGCACCACCAGAAGTTTCTTGTCTACAAGGGGAGGGAGCTTATTTTGCCTATCATAGGCAGAGTTACAATCGGTTTCCACCAATCATATTCCAGAGGTTCGTCGGTTCCACCAATCATATTGCAGAGTCTCACGGCCTCTCAACTTGGACAGCCATAGTGTGAAGAGGCCCTCACTATCGATTATAGAAGCAATAATTTTAGGGTGCGTAATCAAGAGTTTCATCAACCATTTCTATGTGAATATAAAGCAAATAAGTGCAGAAGAAATAGGTTTGTCTTGTTGTCAAAGTAACATCAAGTGCATTGATGTTCATAATGCATCATCATCAATTCTTGGTTAAAGGCCATGTTTACCTCTAAAGTTCCTTGACTATGTTCTCACCAAAAATGCTCCAAAATTGCCATTTCTAGATCAAGTACCAAATTTTTGAAAAACATCATTTTTGGACACATATAACCGTAGGATCTTGTAGTATTCTGATTTGGGAATGTGTGGAAAAATTTTAGAAATCTTCATCGTATAGATTGGAAGATATTAGCATTTGAAGTAGCAAAAGTCCATTTTTGGGCCCTGCAAAAAATCGCGCAGCTACACTTCACAAGGTCAAATTATTATGAAAAGGTCAATTCTAAAATGGTTGTGCTTCTTTGGATTTAATCTTCAGAGCAAGTTGTCTGCATGCTTGAAAATTTTCAGATTATTTGGAATTGTACAACATATAGGAAAAAAATAGTAAGCAGAAAATAATAGAGAATGTTTCAAAACACTAAATTGTTAATAAGTTAATTATGGAATTGAAAAATGCCAATCCCAATGGTTGCAATGTTGTAATGAACAATCAACATCCTGCAATTTTATTTTTTTTGAAAAATATTAAAAACTGAGTGAAGTAAACGATTTCAAAGTTTATTTTAGAATAAACAATCCATAACTACCCGCAAACTAAAAATCCTTGTAATGTTTGACTCATTGATCAAAATGGATTGATTCAAAGCTTTCCACGTATATATAAATCTAATAAATCATTTTCAAATTTTTATATTTGAAGAAAGTGTTTTTTTCTGATCTGCTCGCATTGCCTGATTACGAAAAAAAGTAACATATTAGGCCATAACTTTTGACTTGTATTTCCAAATGTCATGAAATTTGGTGCATATGAAAGATATTCCTCATCCCCACCTTTTATAAAAATTTCAGCCCAAAATATGCAAAACTCTAGTCACACATATCTGCCCAAAATTTCTATGTTGCTAAAAAATGCATGTTGGTCCTTTAGGGGTTAACTACTAATTACTTGATCAACCATATAAGTTAACCCCGAAAGGCCCAAGGCATTTTCTGGCTCCAAAACCACTGAAAATTGCCATTTCATTGCAATCACTCAAGAAACCAAAAAATAAAATAAAAATTAGAATCTAACCGTAGGATCTTGTACTTCACTTGTTGTAGATTATGTAGTAAAAAATTTCATGAAGTTTGATTGTACGGATTGGAAGATATTAGCATTTAAAGTTGGAAAAAGAAGTTTTTTTGAACTGTGACTTGCAATCTTAGATGACTTTGACGGCCATTTGTAGATTTTTCTTCTATCTCGTACCTACTTCTATTTAACATTTTTTTAAAGAATGAAAATTAATTTAATAATTATATTTTTTTTTCCTAGACTCTCAATCCAATTCTCCACTATAAAGATTTAAAGCTCAAAACTTTGTAGTGCAAAATTTTTTAATTTTAAATGTTCAAAGTTAAAAAGTCTAGTCCCGCAATGTGCTGAAAAACTTGTTTTTTTCACTTTAAATGCAGATATCTTGCAATTTGTGTGGTCAAAAATTCTGAATTTTTGTCCACACAGACTCATACTAGTTAGGTGTAAGATCCTACGGTTAGATGTGAAAAAAAAAACATTTATCAATTTTTTTACTTTTTGCTATAGAAATGGCAGTTTTGAGTATTTTTTGTCAGAAAATGGGCCTCGGTCCTTTAGGGGTTAACACCTCTCCCAGCTAATTTTGGGCCTCTAATTGCAAATATGAACTCAAAATATGCAAATTTCTTGCGTTTTTCCCAAAGGTAAAACGGGGGGGGGGGGGGGGGGGGGGGGAGAAATGGCCTCCCCAAGAGGCTCATTGCACTACTAAGGTAACTATACCCAACCAGGGTCTGAAACCCAACCTGTAGCATGCATGTATTTCCAACCAAAGCTAGAGCATGTTTACAACTGAAGATTGGAATGCATTTTTTTCTCTTTTTCAATTTTGTATAAAGCAATGTCCGAGTTGTCGGGTGTTTTGGAAAATAATGGGTTGACGAGGAGGGCGGAGCCCGACGAGGAGGCCTGTTATTTCCCAAAACACCTGACAACTAGGAGCCATTGCCCAACGTAAATCATGAACAGAAGGATGAAAAATCGAGGATGAGAAATTGAAGTTGGATGAGTAATGCATATTGCCCGATTACGCAAGAAAACCCATGCAATCAGGCATTACGCCTCAGAACCCTCCCCGCAAATGTACGGGGAAATTCCTGCGAGTGGTTTACGGAACTAAGAATGTCATGACACATGTCCTAAAGTGTTATAAAGTATGCGGAAAGTAGTGAGTGGGAAAATAGTCTCTTGATTGATTGAAATTGAAAAACTCTAAACATTGGGTATGGATTTGGCCTAGTTTTTGGCTTCCAAAAATCACAATAATTTCAGTTTTGGGAATAAAATTACCAAAAAATTACAATCTCCATATTTCCTATCTTCCTACTTGGAAAAAATTTGCATTGCTTCATACTGTTCATGATCTGTTTCAAAATCACTTAAATGATCCGGTATGGGTGCAGTTACCTTATAGCCTTGACCCTAGTATAGTGAAGTTCCTAATCAGGCTGGGTGAATCACCAGATTAGATATCCAGCATGGGCTCACTTTTCTTGTTGGGCTGGCTTTAGCCCCAATTCCCGGGAATTCCTGGGCACGTTCAAGGTACAGGCCGGATGGGTTTTTTTTTTTTTTTTGAACAAATGGAAAGAACACCGTCCAGGCTTTCATGTGCTCGATTGCATGTGACATAAGCTTAGTTGGGCAACTATTCTTTCTCTTAACTTATTACTTTGGAGCATCTACTCAACGCATCCAAAAATCAATCTGACACCAGTGTCAACATATATTTTTGGCTGTTTACAGTATTGGCAAATCTTGACCTGCCCTAGCCGTCAATGACCGAGGTGAGCCACCCCCTTCGCTCGTCCCCCAGGGAAATCTCTGAATTTTTTTTGTTTGTTACGCCTGATAAAATTTACAAATACAGAATTGATATTTGGACCAGAGGTCCCAAATTAGCTAGGAGAGATGTACAAATTAAAATAACCAAACACAAAATAGGGGGTCTTTTTTTGACATGCACCCTTGGAATGACTTCAACGTGACGAGTGAGGGGGTCTGGCCCTTAGGGCAGGCTTACATACTAGCCCAATAGACAATGGTGCACCTAATCCAAAGACTAAGACAAAATAGGTTCAACCGATTGTCTTGCTAGGATTGGCAAGCAGAAAAGGAAGAGTTCTTACTTCAACCAAGTCGGTGGACAACCCCATAGGTGGAGGCTAATCAATCTTGAAGGAATCTAATATATGTGGAGTTCTTGTTGTATCCCTCCTCCATCCATTAGGGCCATATGAAAGTGCAAAAGCAATTCCACTTCTAGCACCCGTGTTGCATTTTGCCCATGAGGTTAGTATGTAAGGAGTCTCTTAACTCCTACAATTCCATGACTATGATTTCATTGAAAATGCTCAAAAATTGCCAATTTTAGTATAAGTACCAAAATTTTGAAAAAAGACATTTTTTGACATATAATCTTGTAGTATGCTGACTTGAGAACATATGGTAAATTTCTTAGAAATTTCCACCACGTGGATTGCAAGATGTAAGCATTCAAATTCACTGAAATCATCTTTTTGGCCCTGCAAAAAACAAAGCAGCTACACTTCACAAGCTTACTTTTCTATTAAAAAGATGTCTAAAATGGCAGTGCTTCTTTGGATTCTTTTCACTAAACAAGTTGGCCACATGCTTAAAAAATTTTACATCATTTGAAATTGTACAACATATAGGAACAAAAGAGTAAGTAGATAGTAATAGAGGATGATTCAAAATACTAAATTTTAAGAATTTAATTATGTCATGGAAAAATGCTGATCCAAATGGTTGCAATGTTTTAATAAACAGTCTACATCCTATGATTTGTATTTTTTTTAAATATTGAAAACTGAGTAAGATAAAGGACTTCAAAGTATATTTTAGAATAGAGGATCCATAACTGCCTGTAAACGAAAAAAATTCCAAGCTTTTGATTCATTGATCAAAACGGAATGATTCAAAGCTTTCTATATATATCTATATATCTCTCTCTCTCTCTATATATATCTATATCTCTATCTCTATATCTATATATCTATATCTCTATATCTATATCTCTATATCTCTATATCTCTATCTCTATATCTCTCTATCTCTATATCTCTATCTCTATATCTCTATCTCTATATCTCTATCTCTATATCTCTATCTCTATATCTCTATCTCTATATCTCTAT
Source organism: Neckera pumila (assembly GCA_963969595.1). Classification (NCBI taxonomy): domain Eukaryota; kingdom Viridiplantae; phylum Streptophyta; class Bryopsida; order Hypnales; family Neckeraceae; genus Neckera; species Neckera pumila. The sequence continues at coordinate 25,664,789 of OZ018408.1, forward strand.
CTCTATATCTCTATCTCTATATCTCTATCTCTATATCTCTATCTCTATATCTCTATCTCTATATCTCTATCTCTATATCTCTATCTCTATATCTCTATCTCTATATCTCTATCTCTATATCTCTATCTCTATATCTCTATCTCTATATCTCTATCTCTATATCTCTATATCTCTATATCTCTATATCTATATCTATATCTCTATATCTATATCTATATCTATATCTCTATATCTCTATATCTCTATATCTATATCTCTATATCTATATCTCTATATCTCTATCTCTATATCTCTATCTCTATATCTCTATCTCTATATCTATATCTCTATATCTCTATCTCTATATCTCTATATCTCTATCTCTATATCTCTATATCTCTATCTCTATATCTCTATCTCTATATCTATATCTATATCTATATCTCTATATCTCTATATCTATATCTCTATATCTCTATCTCTATATCTCTATCTCTATATCTCTATCTCTATATCTCTATCTCTATATCTCTATATCTCTATCTCTATATCTCTATCTCTATATCTATATATCTATATCTATATCTCTATATCTCTATATCTCTATATCTCTATCTCTATATCTATATCTCTATATCTATATCTCTATATCTATATCTCTATATCTCTATATCTCTATATCTCTATCTCTATATCTATATCTCTATATCTATATCTCTATATCTATATCTCTATATCTATATCTCTATATCTATATCTCTATATCTATATCTCTATATCTATATCTCTATATCTATATCTCTATATCTATATCTCTATATCTATATCTCTATATCTATA